>CAUZXS010000120.1:0-61455 GCA_963585895.1 Sepioteuthis lessoniana
ACTCTGTAAATCAGATATCAAGTCACCTAGTCTACACTTCCAAATAATTCGACAATGCCATGTTCGGTTGATAAATTCAATGAAACTGAGAAGACTATCTTTTAAAATCTGTTCGTTTCAAAACATTTTCTTACTGGTTTACATATATATATATATATATATATATATATATATATATATATATATATATATATATATATATATATATATATATATATATATATATAGTGCAATTAGAAGGAAACTCAAACCTGGTTAAACTGTCATTATAAATTTATTTCGCCAGAGAATATCGTTATACTCTCTGTTTTATCCGATGGCTTACCAACATTAACATTGGTAAATACTTCCTAAACCTCCTGGATAAGTACTTTAATTGGGACAATCCATTAAGGAAAATTTTTATGGGAACATATTAAAAACTACTAGGGTTAATTAAAGGCACCAGGTGGCTGCTGAAAGGTTTTTTAATTTTAATTTTAATTTAATTTTATTTTATTTTCAAGGAGAAAGTCTTCGAACACATTAGCCGAGGGAATTAATATATGTAATAAGAAGTAAACGAAGACTGTACGAAGATAATCATTTAGTTTTCAAGCTTACATTATTCAGAAGATTCTACTTGCAATGGAAAATCTTGCATATGTTCAAATTGGGATGAGTCGATTTACTGGAACACCCTGTTCTGGTTTCTTAATGTTTCTGACACTTCATTGTTTTGGTCACTCTTTGCTCTCGCCTGAGAATTTAGAATTTATATAGGTTTTTACTTTTTTCCATAAGCATTTGGAATGTAATCCACATTTCCTGTTTTTCAATCTCAAGTTAAACACGTGTAGGTATCTGATGAGACGGAGAGTATAATGATATTCTCCGTCGAAATAAATTTATAATGACAATTTAACCAGGTTTGAGTTTCCTTCTAAGTGCACCGTATACGCTCTGTATGTGAGTTTTGTTATATATACCCGGAAAGAAAAAGATGTGTAACAATAGTCATACATCAAGCCCTCACATAGATTTATAAGATATTCCTCATATATTCTATTGGCGAATAATCCACACCCACTGTCTTCGGACGCTGACTGGACATTACTGATCTATATATATATATATATATATATATATATATATATATATATATATATATATTATAACGGTGTTGGTTGTCACTAAATCACTTTGTGAGTTTATGGCGAACCAAGTGCAATATAATATGGAGAGTTCTCAATACCTAGGATAGAGCTATTGGATAATAATGATAAATGAATAAATATTATATAGATATATAATGCCATGGAATTTAGACTGCAACCCTGGGTTTTATAGAGTTTTTTTGTAAAAAATACCCCAGTGTCGCAGTGTTGGGCGGGTTTCCATGGCATTATATATATACATATTAGATAAATTATATATATATATATAATTTATTTAATATATATATATATATATATATATATATATATATATATATATATTGTTTATTGTAGGTCCAAAAAGAGAATAAAATATATAAGAATAAAAGAATAATATGTATATATATATATATATATATATGAAGAAATAGAAAAAAAATGAATTTATTATGATGGAAACTCAGCGTTAAAATGGTTCCAGCTTCATAAACCTTCATCAGGATTTTAAGATGCTGCAAAATGTTGCTTGAAAGACGGATGTTTTACAAAAATAACGGGAGAAGAGAAAATTATATATGTACAAAGAAAGAACTCATAATCCTTCAATCAGTGTTCTTATATATATATATATATATATATATATATATATATATATATATATAAAGAGGATCATTCAATTAATAAAGGGAATTTTTCTCAGAATTATTCCCCATAAATTTAGACTTTACTTTGTTTGTAATGGGTTTATGACAAAAATAATTCTAATTTCACAAAAATATATATTCTGAGGCAATTCCAAAACGACAGCAAATCAAACAGAATACTCCATGTTTTTTCATCAAATCTTTGATGGCTTAGAAGAGTAAACCATGTAAAATTAACAGAAGAATGTATGATGTGTACGGAAAATCATGTTTTAGTAAAAAGAAAAAAATGTTTGCCAACGGGTAATAGATGACTTTGCTTCTAGGATCTTAAGTTAAAGAGTCTATCGAGTGGAAACATATTGACTCTCCGAAAATCTTTGGAAACAGTGGTCAGTAAAGAAGGCAGTGTCTTGTGGCATGATTTCCTCGAAGATTTCATTGAAGATGCAACTCTAAACAGTTCATACTACTGCCAACTCGAGAGGAAAGATTCCCCTAATTAATTGAATGACTCTTATATATATATATATATATATATATATATATATATTGTTTGGACATAATTGATTAACTATGATTTTTTTTGTTGTTTTTCTCTAGTGTTCTTGCTAGTTCCTTTGTGTTGATAGAGAAGGTGCTCTAAATTCTGATCCCAACTATTTTTGATTGTCTTCATCGATCATCTTCTGGGGGATTTTTTGTAAATATTTTTTGTTTTTGTTTAATTTGGGCGCAAAAGTTATTCTGTTAGAAGGGTATAAGTGCTTTGATTAGCATGTTAGTTGTTAAAGATGTTTAGTACGTTAGCGCCGGTATTTAATGTTATTTTATGTATTGTTTATTTTTTATTGCTGATTGCTTTGTAGGCGTTTTTTTTTTTTTGCTGTGATTTCAGCACATGAATTTGGTGTTATAAGTGTGGATTTTTCGTATTTCGGTAGATGTGAATTTATGAGCATTATTGCAATGTGTTGCAGTTATATGTTGTTTTATAGCACTAGTATCAGAGAGGTGACAGAAGCGTTTTGTTGTCGTATGACCAACGCAGGTGTTCTATCTATCGATCGATCTATCTATCGACTGAATAAAACTGGTTTGAATTTAGTGTTTCCCTTCTCTTAAGTTACCCTACCAAAGTTAAAGAGCCCATTCTATTCTACAATTTATCCCAAGTCTGGGTAAGAAGAGATAGTTTCATTACTTTACCTAGAGCATTAGAACTATAATAAAATGCGATTAGTATCGTCTCAGATTTGGATTTGCCTGGTGGGATTCATTTTCTACGATGATAATCGTTGCACCACACGCGACTCATTGCACTGCCAAAGTCTGTGACTTTTTCATTTGCGAAGGAACAATTATATTAGTTGATATAACACCAGAAGCGATTATATTTTTAACCTGTGTGTTTAAAAAGATTTCAACCGTTTTTTCTAAACTATTTTAACTTCTTTGCGGGTATGAGAACGGTATTTCTAGACATCCCAATCAACACAGAGAGATTTCGAAAAGATTTTCTTGTGAAAAGAGATAAATGCCAAGATGCATCATTGAGAACTTCGGTTGTACGATCCTAGTCTCATGAAATTCATAAACTAAACGTCACAATAAAGTCAATTTGTGATGGAGGTGGGGAATTCAGGGGAAATTTCCCATTAAGTTCGTCTCTCGCACTTTTATAACATTCACTTTAATTTCATTATCCTCATATCCTTTGTGTTCGTTATACCTAATATATATATATATATATATATAATTACAAGATAATGGTGAAAGGTTCTAATCCGGACTAAAAAAAGAGTGATCAAGAACACTGAAACGTACATGTTATTTTTTAGTAATAATCTTGTCCAGCATTTTAATACTAATTTTTTTCAGGCATATATATATATATATATATATATATATATATATATATATATATATATATATATACGTGGTCCATTCAATAAGATTCCAGACTTTTTTGTACAGGCATTTAAAATTGTCGTAGACTCTTGAAAATTCACTATGTTATTGCTATACATCTTATGTGATGACAGACCATTTTTTGTGATTTCAGATTCAAATGAACAGCTACTGCAGGAATTGGAATACACCCTACTAAAGCCTGATTGTCACAGCTGGTGAATTTCAAAAATGCAATCTGGACGTGAGGACACTTCAGAAGAACGATATGCAATAAAATTCCGTTTTCAACTTGGAAAAAATGACTCAGAAACGTATGGAATACTTCAGACTGCTTTTGGACCATGATGTATGAATCGAGCATCAGTTTTTGAGTGGCATAAGGGATTCAAGGAAGGCAGGGAATCTGTGAAGGATGATGAGAGGTGTGGGAGAAGTAAGGAAGTCAGAACACCAGTGTTGATTAGCCAAAGGGTTAGGCTTTGGGTTACTATGTTGAGGTTTTAAGGGAGTTCAGGAAGAAATTCTGTCGGAAGAGGCCAGCACTCTGCAAATCGGGTCAGTGGCATTTCGACCAGGACAATACACCAGTCCACAACTCCTTGTCACAGACTATTTGACCAAGATGGGCATCAAGACAGTTCTTCACCTTCCCAACAGTCCAGACCTTGCTCCCTGTGACTTTTGGTTATTCCCTAAGCTCACAGGCTGTCGTTATGAGACAATTGAGGAGGTGAAAGAGGCTGTGACGAAGGTCATTGACACGCTCACACAAGAGGACTTCCATGGGGCTTTCCAGAAGTTGTTGGAACGGTACAACAAGTGCATTTCCGTCGGAGGAGACTACTTTGAAGGGGACTAGAGTTTAATGTGTGTACAGTCAATAAAAGTGCCCATACGCAAAAAGTCTGGAAACATGTAATGATTCTCCTATATATATATATATATATATATATATATATCGCTGAAAAAATATATGTATATATATATTTGGCTGAGAGGCATGATACTGAGTCTAACGTAAAGTTGGGCGGGTTTTGATCGCAGCTTCAAGCGTCCTACGTGTCTAGCCACACTGAGGAGTTTTGAAACAAAGAAACAGTCTGTCTGTGGATGACTATATATGTATAAAGAGTGAGAGGGAAGAAAGAGGTGATTTTTTCTATATAAATTTTCTATAAAATTTGTCGCAGAACAATATTAACTTCATAAATTTTAGAATTTCAAAACTATTTTTTAAATTTTGGCTATAAGTTAGATCAAAATAAAATGATAAATTTGGCCCTCATTATGTGCCCTTCTCGTTTACTAAATTAAATCCTTGTTTTATCTATTTATTTATTTTTGTTTAACCATATAAAGTAGATATCTAACAAAATTTCCTCGACAGAAATCAAAGTTTATATTCCCTATACAGGGTGTTTAAAAAAGAATTCAGTTGTCTTTCTTCGTTGCCCTGAAAACATTAGTTGTAGACAGCCCAATCTGCAAATATAGCTATCTAAGAGATTTTTCAAAGTGAAAACGTTAAACAACTTCAATAATTTTGACAGGTAAACCAGACCACTTTTGATGCCGAACGCCCCAAGAAACTAAAAATTTATCAACTAAATGCAATATTGTCAACTTGTAGACTGGGGACATTTCAAATTATATATTTCTCCAACATAATTTGCGATTTCCTTAGTTTGTTCTCTGAAAGTGTCACATATTTGTTTTACTTTTTTCGATTTTACAATTCCTGTTTTCCTGTTTGTTCTTGTGTTATTTTTGTCATGGCAGTATTGGCTATTGTAATTAGTCTCTCTTTGCCATTTTTTGGAGTGTATTCTTCGAGTCTGTGAATAGCTACATCAACACAATTCTCAGCACGGGAGAGTCTTCATCTTGTTTTTTTTTTCTTTTTACATATAAACTGTCCGTGTAATCTCAACGGTGAAAAGTATTATTATCATTATTATTATTATGATTATTATTATTATTATTGTTGTTGTTGTTGTTGTTGTTGTTGTTAATACGGGTTTTTCTCGTCAGCACGAGCTGATGGTCTTTCACTGGAGTTTAAGTGACAGCTAGTCTTCTCAAGTCTCTAGGGCTCTTCTCAGTATTCTGGCCGATCATAATAATCTGAGTGGTCTCTGCTTGTCGTCCGATTTCTGACACTTCCATCCATCTTACCAAGCCTTTGGAGATCATTCCGAGTGCACCAATTACAAGTGGTATCACCGTCACCTTCATATTTCACAGCTTTTTCAGTTCTTACAATTCTTACTTATCATTGTAACCTTTTAGGAATGGCCTTTGATATCCTTTAATTCAGATGGCATCGATTTTCTTAAAATAAGTGCCAATTTTAAGTAGCGCGGTAATTACTCAAGAAAGTCAGGAAATTTCAGAATAAGCTTCAGGGAATTTGTTAAGTTAAGACAGTTTTAAAGATTTCACATGTAATTGAAAGGAAAAAAATGAAAATAATCTGTATTTCATGCTACATACAATGCGTTCTAAATTTATAAGCTAAAATTAATGATCATAAAAGCAAAAATACCAGATGTTTTAATGAAAGAAGAAAAAAGATTTTAATAAAAAAATATTGATTGTTAGGAAAATTCAACTGCTTTGGTAAATTGTATTATTCATTATTATCAAATGATGATGATTCATTACTCTTGGGATTACTTTGATGGCTTGGTGTTTTTGTTTTTAATGCCATATCAACCTTTATGGTTTATCTAATGCCAATTTCATCCCGAAGAACAACAGTTATACTATTTAGGAGGTGCCCGTGGTGTAATGGTAATCGTCACAGGATATAGACACGGCGATACGAGTTCAATTCCTGTACAAGACTGATTGCATTTCACATAGCACTAATACCCTTGGGAAAGGTATGAATTCAATTATTCTCCCTCCAGCTATGGGTAAATAGTAGGGCAGACTAGGTTATTCAGCCTTGGTAAGGCAACTAGTCTAGGAGAAGGAAAACTCTGAATTCAAACCTGTTAAACTCCGCTTAAAAATTGACCTAGTGTCACATCCTGCCCGAGCGGAGGGGTTGGGTAAATAGGAACAACAGTTATACTATTCAACTCAGGGGAGTTCATACCTTTCTTAAGAGTATTAAGTGAACGTAATCGCGTGAATGGTGCTCGAATTCGCAAACTACAAAGCTGCAGTCGAGCACTTTAGCCATTATTCCACGTGGACTTCCTCACTGAATTATTTTGAAAAAATTCTTTTGCCAGAAATAACTACTTAGATCCTGCCAAAAAACTTTTGCTTCATGTACAATGTGAAGACTCTTGTCTGTTCGCGTATTATACATGAAGATATTATTCCCTTTTGCGCATAAAAAGCAGGTGCATTTCTGTTGACGTAATATGTGCTCTGAGTTTTTCTTTCATCTAAAATGTGACCTACCACTTTTCTGTTTACGTGATATATAAAGTCACTTTTTCCTTCATATATAATGCGCATACACTTTTGGAATTTACATATTATTTAGACGTGATTCTATTTTTAGGAATAACACGCGGGCAATTTTCTCTTTACATATAACACTGAAGTTCTTTTCTTTCGCATATAACACACAAGCGATTTTCCTTTCATGTATGTACTTACCGACTTCTTCGCACGAACAGGAGGTGACAAAAGGTCAAATTTTAAGCGAAGTTTAACAGATTCAAATTCAGTCTTCCGTCTTCTACACTGGTTGCCTAAACAAGACAAAATAGCCCAACTATTTGTCGAGAGCTGGAGGGAGAATCATTGAATTCATAGCTTTTCCATGGGCATTAGCTTTTGGTGAAATACAGTCATGACGAGGATTTGAACTTATGTTGCTGTATCCGTTTCCTACATCGTTAAACATTATCTCACGCCACATCCTTTCCTATACTTTTATACATTTAGTGGCAAGTCATTGTATATTAAATTTTGTTTAAAAACCACAGACTTTTCTTTTTTATGATTTAATGTTTTTATATACTTTCCGCCCATGTATATGCACTAGTACTTTTCCTTCCCGTATGATACACAAAAACATTTCCATTCACATATTATGTGCTCGGAGTTTTTTCACGTATCTCGAGCAGCCTATTTTTTGAGCATGTGTTATATAAAGACACTTTCTTTCACATATAATGCGCTGACATTTTTCCTTTCAAGTATTATGCTCCCGGAGTTTTCCTTCGCGTATAATTTTGAGCCACTTTTCTGTTCTCGTATTATATAAAGACATTATAATGTGCAGGCACTTTCCCATTCATTTGTGAATGTTTGATTCTAATAAAAACTATATTTTCAATTGTCCATCGTATCTTTAAAAGATTGCTCTTTTCCTTTTGTCTATAATCATTTTTTTGCACTCAGTTATATAATATCAAGCATTCCTATATAACAATAATGATTTAGCATAGAATAATATGGTTTAATGAGTAGAGTGTTCGCCAATTGTTAGGAGGTGCCCGTGGTGTAATGGTTACCTCCTAGGAAATGGATACGGCGACACGAGTTCAAATCCTGGACGAGACTAATTGAATTTCACATAGCACTAATACCCTTGGGAAAGGCATGAATCCAATTATTCTCCCTCCACTTATGGGTAAATAGTAGGGCAGACTAGGTTCCTCAGCTTTGGTGAGGCAACTAGTCTAGGTGAAGGAAAACTCTGAATTCAAACCTGTTAAACTCCGCTTAAAAATTGACCTTGTGTCACATCCTGCCCGAGTGGAGGGGTTGGTAAATATGATCGTCAAGAAACCGGGGTTCAATCCCAGGTCGAATCATACCGAAGACTTGTTTAACACTTAGCATTATAAGGTAAGTGGAGCAATACAGGGAAAGGAGTAGCGCCCTCTACTACGCCTCTGTATTGTAGCTATTGAAAAAGGAGCCTTCGGGCCCCCTCGACAAAAGTTGCCAAATTTACTTTATTTACTTATATGGTTTCAAGTAATCCGCATTTAATGATAATAATAATAATAATAACAATAAGGAATTAGAAATTAGAGGACGCATGGAGATCTTCCAAACTATAGCATTGTTGAGATCGGCTATTATACTAAGAAGAGTCCTGGAGACTTGAGGAGACTTGCAGTCACTCAGTTTACAATGGAAAACCCTCAGCTAACTCTAGCGTGAAAAACCCTCAAATGAGTAAAATAATTATTTCTTAGCACACAGTTATATGGTTTCAACCATTTCCATCCAATAATAAATTTCAAAAATATCAATTTGATACACTGATGGGGGCTCTAAATGGTACTACCTCTTTGGGTACGCGTAGAACTAGGGGTAATGGTCACAAACGAGTGACTCCACACACTCTACCAGATGAACTTTTGTAAAATATCTAGGATTTGGTTTTGTTTTATAGCATATCAACTATTGTTGGTTATTTAATCTCAAGTCCTCTTTATACAAAAATATGATATATATATATATATATATATATATATATATATATATATATATATATATATATATATAATTTGTAAAGGCATTTTGGTGATAAAATTTTTAAAAGAAGTCGAAACTCATTCTTTTGCACAGTGTGAAATGGTTTCAAGTATTTCTATCTAACACGAATATTCTCTTTACTGTTCATCGTTTGTTAGTGCAAAATGAAGTGGTTACAAGTATTGCTATTTAACACTAATCATTCCATTCAGCATTAATCATTCGTTTACACACATTTAAATGGTTCCAGTTATTGCTATAACAATTAAATTAAACATTAGTCACTTGTTTACAGACGGGAAAATGACCAAAAAGTTCTACTTCTAAAACTGAATTCAGCATAAGTCATTTGTTTGCACACAGTTTAAATGCCAAAGAGTTCTATTTGACCCATAGATCGAACCCTATCAAGTTCTACGACTCCAGGCAGAGTGGACCTGGGAGCAATGGCAATGAAGGGGTACTCCATATTCCTCAAAGGTCTAAGACTGGAGCCTCACCATCGGATTGTTTAGTGTCATATCCAAGACACTGCAGAGATGCAGTCAATGTATTCCACAGCTCCAGCCGAATTAATACCAAGGAGCGTTACACATGTACCATACATAATTTAATTGGGTGCCCAATTCATAGGGCCTTATGCTATATCTGAGCAAAACTCTTTGTAAATTACTACCATACATAATTTAAAACTATGTTAAACTGATTTTGGCATAAAATAATTAAAGAAGAGCAGACGTAACGTAAAACCAACCCACCAACCAATAAAAATTGTATATATATATATATATATATATATATATATATAGTAATCATTTTGTACGTTTGGTTAGGTCTGGCTCAAGGCCAAAAATATTTGTCACCCCTGAGAGAATTAGACATACAATAAATGGTCTTTTAACCTGGTTACTAGCCATAACACCAGGTGAAACTCTTCTTTAAAAAGATTTGGCACAAGGCCACATGAATTGAGACCCTTCAGGGGACAGGTCTCACTACTCTGTAGACTGGCTTGCTAACCCTTACATTACACCAAGATGCTCTTAAAACTGAATATAGTTTATATGTGGTCCCCAACCCCGACTATTAAAAGACGATGTGCCAAATCCTACCTGGTAGAAGGCCTAGAAAAATGCTGTTTATATGTGGCACCCACTGAGGATCGAACTCACTAATTAGTAATGTTTGATCAGCTAAATATTAGATTATGAAGAGGCATCCATTCGGACAAGTCTTATATACACTCGTTACAGATTCTTTTCATTTACACCAAACGAAATGAAATACTGAACACATAAAACATGTCTCTTGCACTGAAAGCGGCAATATAGAAAAATCGATTGGCCTCACAGAGTAATTCTAGTGGATCTGCGAAATTACCAGTTCTTTATATCTATCGTATTCTGAAATGTATTAGGATCGCGCACTTTTATGCAAATGAGGTTCTATAAAAGCCGGACATGGCAGCTGCCTTACAATCAGTTTTAGTGTGTTTCAAAGGTATCGTAAAGCATAGAGAAAGTATATGCATGTTAGTGTTGTTCCAATGTTTCCCTCTGATTATCATCATTGTTCATTATTATGCATTGGTCTATTTGGACTAGTGACCTAACAATTACTGTTTTAGTCACCACGTTTCAACTACTTCGAAAATAAAAACGTATGATTATATATATATATATGTGGTGAGTCGAGGAAGCGAGTCTGGCTCAACAGAGACCTTTCCTTAAAACCTAAATGTGAAGTGTGCCGCACCATAATTCTATCAGCCT
This sequence comes from Sepioteuthis lessoniana, assembly GCA_963585895.1. NCBI lineage: Eukaryota > Metazoa > Mollusca > Cephalopoda > Myopsida > Loliginidae > Sepioteuthis > Sepioteuthis lessoniana. Next base: position 10,924 of record CAUZXS010000120.1, read on the forward strand.
TCCTCTTCGGCGCAGAAACTTGAACGTTATTGAAAGCGGATGCCCAAAGACTTCCCATCTGTATGATGCATCAATTGAGTAAAATACTAGATGTCACGTAGTGGCAGCATATCCTAGATAAATTCCCTGGCATGTAAGATATATTCGCTCAACACAACGGACGTGGAGCTATCCACTTAAATCGATTTGAGGAGAGCAGATTGCCAAAACAGATCCTGTACTCTCAACTCTAAGAAGGGTCTTAGAAAAGAAGTTGACCAAAAACTCAGGCAGGAAAAGAAACATGGGGATCATAAAGATTCCTTTAGAGACTTCCAATATCTGTCCAAAAATGGAGAAAACTCAGGAGAACCTCATCATCATCGAATACAATGGACAGATAGTTTCATATATATATATATATATATATATATATATATATATATATATATATATATATATATTCAGCAAGTCATTGTCTATACAAGTATGGTTAAATATCACGAAATATTCCTATTATAACTTTATTAGGATTTTCTCTTGCTTTCTCACTTGTGATTATTGTATAGAAAATTTGCCCTAGGTTTTGCTCTCAAGAGCTTTCGATTGATTGTTTTTAGGGGGATTATTTATTAAACACTTCCAACAAAATACATTTTGTGCCCAAACTATAAAAAATAGGCAATACCTGCAAAAATAATCTATAAAAAATCAATAAAACTAATTCTAAACGCAAAAAATTTCCATATATATATATATATATATAGAGAGAGAGATGTTCATATATATCTGTAGGTAATCCATATATATGGAGGGGAGTTTTTGCATCTTGAATTCGGAGAGGAAAGGCATGGAAGCGCCAGTGACAGTAAGGAATCAAATACACCGGCTCTGTGTAGACACTGTATGCCATTTAGAGGACCTGATAGGAGTGATGGACGATAAAAACAGATGGCCAGAAAAAGGAAGGGCGTTCCAAGTCATCGGCACGGCCTAATGAAGATATATATATATATATATATATATATATATATATATATATATATATATATATATATATATAATGAATGAATAAACAATTATAAAACCATTTTTCTAAAACAAAGAAAGCATTGAATCACTGGCCTGTAAAACAGGATAAAACCTGTAATACATTTTCTCATTTTGTCCAAATTCATGAAACATTTATTTATGAAGTTATTGCTTATTTGTTTAATAGTATGTCAACCCTGGTGAGTTTTAATATGCGAAAGCCATTCTTGTAGAAGAATAGGTGTATTATTATTTAACCTACAGTTGGAGTATAAGCAATTCCATACCTTTCTCAAAGGTATTAATCTGAAAGTGAACTTTATAATGCGACTAGAGATCGAACTGTGAGACTGCAGTTCAGCACGTTAGCCTCTGCGCCACAGAGACTCTTCCCAGTTATGAAGCTATGAAGAGATAACAAAAGATATATAATGCAGGCATATATAGGAAGCCATTTTCTGCTTTGGGTAAGGAATATCGAGCATTCGTCTATTCTACTCTCATGTTTTATCGGAAGATTTAATTTTTTTACCGATATATGAAACTTATAATACTGAGACTAATCTGTTGACGTGACAACACATTTACTCACTTCAAGTTTATATATATATATATATATATGTATGTGTGTGTGTGCGTGTATATATATATATATATATATATAATGCAATTTATATTGATAATTCAATTTCTGTTTATAAATATTTTGATCCATTTATTATTATCTATATCATTAATTTAAATGGTATCAATGTTATAAGCAATATATTAATAATATAATTTCGGTTTATCACGTGAATTTTTATATAATTATTTCTCTTTTCTTATTTATTCCTTTTCGTTTATATAAATTCGGACTTGTCTTTTCTTTTCTTCTTTTTATATTATTGCTATCTTTCAATTATTTTTTCTCATGACTAACGTACTTTCATATTTTTGTATTTTTATCTTCTCGTATTAAAATTCTTTATTGTAACCATCTTTCTTTATCTACTGTCGCCATTGTTTTCAAGTCGCTTAAACAAACATTAGACTTTTCCTTCCATTTTAAGTATTGTTTGTCCTTTTCTTTATTGTTTTGTGAAGGTTGATTATTTAAATAGTTACTATTGATAATAGAATATAATTCATTACTGTTATTTAGGATGAATATTTTTAATTCTTCTTTATTCCAGTTGGTGAAATTCCATATCAAAATAAAACATAAAACATAAAAATAAAAATTCAAAAACTTAAAATTAAAAAAAACATCCTCAGCAAACTGATCTTTTCAAACAAATTGAATATTTAACATAAATATAAGTAAAAGTAAAGTTGGTGACCTTAGTTGAGAGTAGCCAGAAGGCTCCCTTTTCAATAGCTACTACACCTAGGTGTAGGGGAGGGCACTACTCCATCCCCTTGATTGTGCCACTTTACCCTTGATCCTTACCTTATAATGCTGAGTGTTAAGCAAGGAGGCATCAAGTACCATTCTCTGATTCTTTCGTATGAGTCAACCTGGGATTGAACCCCGGTCTTCCGGATCACTGACGAACACTCTACTCATTAGACAAATAAGAGAATAAAATCTATGAAGATTTCAGCCTAAAAAGATCTCATGCAAAAATAGAATTTTCCCAATTTTTCTATGGATAACGTTCCCCGTGGTGTAATGCTTATCGTCGTAGGAAATGGACACACTGACAAGGGTTCAAATCCAGGACGAGTCTGATTGCATTTCACATAACATTAATACCCTTAGGAAAGGTATAAATCCAATTGTTCTCCCTCCAGCTAGCGGTAGATAGTCGGGCAGGTTGGGATCCCAGATGGCTGGAACCGTAGAATACACCGACTACATCTTTGCAGAGGAGTAAGACTCTCCCAACGAGTGTCCTGGATATGATACTAGATAATCTGAGGGTGAGGCTCCGGTAATTCTGGAGCTTTGGGGAATGCGGAGTACCCTTTTATTGTCATCGCTTCCAGGTCCACACTATATTGGAGATGTAGCACTTAAAAGAGTCCAGTAGAATCTGTGTAGAATTGTCTTGACATTTAAACTGCGTACTTATGCTAAACTGAATTGTTTGATATAGATATGGATTTGTCATTAAATAACATACAATGTTTGATATGCCATCAAACCAAACCTTGGGCGGACTGGGATTTTTAGCCTTGGTTCAGCAATCAGTCTAGGAGAGGGAAAACTCTGAATTCAAACCTGTTAAATTCAGCTTAAAAATTGATCTTGCGTCACATTCTGTCCGTGTTTGGAGGGTTTGGTAAGTGCTGAATGACTCAAAAAATCAGGAAGAATTTTGCAATATCTGTTCAGATCATCATCGTCATCATCATCATCAAGATCTATCGCCCACACGGATTCTTTTTAACTCTCTCTCTCTCTCTCTCTCTCTCTCTCTCTCTCTCATCCGTTCCTATCAGCCATTGTTCTTGGTATGTCCCCCTGACTACATCCTGTATAAACACTGATTTGGTTAATGTAATTTCTTGCTAGTTGGCCAAAATTGGTATGTCCATGTGTAGAAATCCTTTAGAAAACGTCGCTAATGAGTTCGTCTTTACATGAGCATCAGTGCCCAGCGTGTCTCGGTTGTCTTCATTGCATGGTTTCAGAGATGTCATCTGACTAGAAAAGGTAGTTAAATTGATACCATATCCAGATGCAGAGAAGGAGTCAATAAATAATTGTCTCCCAAGGATTTGGGGAAGGTGTACCTTTTGCAAGTCCCATAGTCACGCGAGAATCCAGGAATAATTGCTCGTACTCTTTCGTTTCTGTTATTTGAATGATTAAGACGTACTTGGTCCCACCACTTGGCCAATGACGCCTTTCTCTTCACTACTGAAATGCTTGCATTGCTCAGATTTTTTACCGTTTTTAACCATTTCATACTTTTTAAAGCCCTTTTAGTACTTGTTCATAAAACAATATAAAAAGTGCACATTTTATTTGTTAGGAAACGTTTGTGTAATCTTGTAAATACTTCTTGTGTGTATATTGTATACTTATTAAATGCTCTTGTAGGTGTAAATTAGTGTTCCTTGTCTTTCCTCTTGTTTATTGTTACTATGTACATACCCCATTGTGTTAGTATATATATATATATATATATGAATACACTATACTTTCAGGATATATATACGAGGATCATTAAATAAGTTTCCAGACTTTTTTCGTATGGGCACTTTTATTGATAGTACACACATGAAACTCTAGTCCCCTTCGGAGTAGTCTCCTCCGGCTGCAATGCCCATGTTCTACCGTTCCAACAACTTGTGGAAGGCCCCATGAAAGTCCTTTTGTGTGAGCGTGTCAATGACCTTTGTAACAGCCTCTTTCATCTCCTCGATTGTCTCATAACGACAGCCTGTGAGCTTAGGGAATAACCAAAAATCACAGGGAGCAAGGTCCGGACTGTAGGGAGGATGAGGAACTGTCTTGATGCCCATCTTGGTCAAATAGTCTGTGACAAGGATGGAGTTGTGGACTGGTGCATTGTCCTGGTGGAAATGCCACTGACCCAATTTGAAGAGTGCCGGCCTCATCAGATGGAATTTCTTCCGGAACTCCCTTAAAACCTCAACATAGTAACCCTCACAGACTCCCTGCCTTCCTTGAATCTCTTATACGACTCAAAAACTGATGCTCGATTCATGCATCATGGTCCAAAAGCAGTCTGAAGTATTCCATATGTTTCTGTGGCATCATTTTTTGCAAGTTTAAAACAGAATTTTATTGCATATCGCTCTTCTAAAGTGTCCTGACGTCCAGATAGCATTTTTGAAATTCACCAGCTGTGACAATCAGGCTTTAGTAGGGTGTATTCCAATTGTTGCTGTAGCTATTCATTTGAGGCTGAAATCATAAAAATTGGTCAGTCATCTCATAAGTTGTATAGCAATAATATAGTGAATTTTCAAGACAAATTTAAATGCCTGTACGAGAAAAGTCTGGAAACTTATTGAAGGCACCATGTATCTACTAAACCTAACATTGAAACTTGTAAGTATGGACTCGAGTAAATATCTTCTCAAGCAACAACTAACTCACTACAGGTAATTTAGAAGGAGTTGCCCGTGGCGTTGTGGCTAATGTGCTGGACTGCGATATCGAAGTGAGTGAGTTCGAACTCAAGTCACGCTATCACGTTCACTTTCGGACTATTACCATTGGGAAAGGTATGTACCCTTTTATCTCTCCAACTACGGGTTAGATAGTACCAGTACAGTTTTTATAAATAAAAACCCCAAACCATACTTTTTGTGGACGACTATTTGCTAAAAAATGGATTTTGCCTTGGTCGACTTGAAAATGCTGCCTCATGTCTTTCTCTTTTGTTACCGGTCGAGAGGGACGTTGGTACATCGTTAGTTAAGTCATCATCATCATCATCATATCGCGCTGGTAGCACGGATATCCCTGACCCTCTCTCGCCACTCCTCCCTATCGTTCATCGCCCTAGGTAGGTCTTCAGGACAACAGCCTGTATCCTCACATAGCTGCTGAATGTACGTTCGTGCTGGTCGTCCTGCTTTTGCGCGGCCATGTGTGGGGATCCATAAGAGTACATCTCTTATGAGTTCATCTCTGCTTCTCCAGCAGTGTCCTGCATGTCTGGTTCGTCTAACTTGAATAGTTTTCGTGATAGGGGGCAGGTGGCCGTACAGTTGGTGTCTTGTGGGGTGCTGCTGCCAGGACTTGTTCAGGATTGCACGCAGCATTCTTGTGTAATTGCCATCCAGTTTCTTCTCCAGCCGTTTTGCTAGCGTCCATGTAGTGCATCCATATAGCAGTATCGATGTGACCGCTGCCTGGAAGAAGCTGCGTTTCATTTTATCGGTTAGGTCTGATTTCCATATAATCGATAGCCTATTGATAGCTGTCCATGCTTTCGTTAGCCTCGTTTCGATGTCCTTTTCGATTGATTCGACGCTGCTTCCTAGGTACGTGAATTTGTCTACTAGTTTAAGTGGGGTTCCTTCTAGAGTGGAGATGTCCCCCGTTTGATTATAGCACATATATTCCGTTTTGTGTGCATTAACATAGAGGCCTATGCTTGCTGCAGCTCGTTCCAAACTATGCAGAAGTGTTTCGGCTTGGTCAGGTGTATTTGCCAGTATCGCTATGTCATCGGCGTAGTCGGCGTCGGTAATTGTTGTTGCGGGGTATCTTCTGCTTCTTTTCTTCGTCAGTTCGAAGCCATTCTCTTTGATTTTGTCAATCGATGTTCTTAGTACGTAGTCTAGACAAATGATAAAGAGGTACGGGGCCAGCGTGTCCCCTTGTAGTACTCCTGCTACAATGTCAAAGTATTCTGTGTCTCCATCCGGTGATCGTACTTTTACTTTAGTGTTTCTATAGAGAATCGTTATTGCCGCTACGGTGACTTCGTCTTTGATTTTCTGTTCCTGATATAAATAACCTCATCCAATCTTCATCTTTTCTTCTTGTATGTCTCTTCGTCTTCGCCAAATTTCTTTGAGACGCTTGCAACATTACATTTTAGTAAATTTTTCTTTTGAATTTGAATTTTCACAATTCCATACCATTAATTATGACTTGTGGGAACATGGCTTTCTGCCTAATTTTGTTTATTGCAAGAGCCCTCCTCTCGATGAGAACCTCAACTTTCTCATGAAGAACTTTTTTTTTAGTTGAAACATTCTTTCATGTACATAAATTTGGGAGCTCTACATCTTGCAGTTTGGCCGTCTATAGAGGACAGACAATGAAACTTTTCCTGTTATTAATATAGGGTGTCTACACATGCACTCTACTAATAATAATGTTGAGTTCTGTTTGGTTTCAGATTTGAAAATAGTATTCTATAACAACTAACCCTCGATTACAATAATGCCTTGGACAAGAAAGGAAAATTTTATCTACCTATTTTGAGAAAAAATCATTCAAAACTGTCTCAAAATAGATGTAACTATTTAATATGATAATGATTTATTCCTGAGACAAGAAACTCAAAAACAATTACATGTTCTGAAAGCTGATATGATAACAATTAAAAAGGCATTGATTTGATGTCTCTAGCGCAAAGAATGCATTTCTTACAGGACGTGATCCAAATGACTGTCATTGCGCTTGTCTCAGTAATAAATCATTATCATATTAATGGGTTGCATCTATTTTGAGACACCCTGCATATAGCGTGCATCAAGTACTTAAGAAAAGATTATGATCTAAAGAGTAAAAAAGATATTCAATTGAAAAAAAATCTATATAACTCCCTGTGCTTCAAGTCAGGCCTCCCTTTGTCAACAAAGCGTGAAATACATTGTCTGCAATTCCCGCCGATGGTTAAGACCTCCCCAGAAGAGTTGACCGGGATGAACACTGAAGTGAATCTGATCGTGAGACTTAAGTTCTGAATCTTTGGGAAATTTTGGTTCCACTTGTTTTTTTGGTTTAATAGCATATCAACTTTCGTGGGTTATCTAATTCCAAAGCCACCATTGCAGAAGAATAGTAGTGGTATTGTTTAACCCGTAGAATAAGGAGTTTCATGCCTTTCCCGAGGGTATTAGTCCAAAAGTGAACGAAATAGCGAAACTAGATTTCGAATTCACTACGAGATCACAGTTCACAATAAACACTATGCTACAGGGACTCCCCGGGGACATGTGGATATGCCTGCAATATAAGATTTTCACCGCCTTACTCAGGAACCGGCATGTCTCTAACCTTATTGTCTATCTGATAGGCCAATGTTTTATAGCTTGGGTACGTGACCTTTTCAGTGGTCTTCTCAAATGCAGCCTTTAGCGGAGATTTGGTAAATTACGATTAATCGAAGAAGCAATGATTAGTAGTGTGATTGAATTCGATTGGTTCTGTGTTGTTCTTCACATTCGATTTACCTGCGAAAATTACAAATACAGCAAGTGAAAAGCATTGCCAATAGGTATATCCTCTTTTATAATTCAAATTTAATCTGAGTCCCAGAATCATACACTGAGTCTCTACTCTTGATTACTGTAAAACTTGATTTATCCTAGTGATAAAGCTGAAGGCATACACTATTTAAAGACAGAACGTTTATCCAGAGTGTCGGGCGGGAGGTGTGCTTAGAATATGCTGACTGTATCCCCAACAGAGGATTAAGCTCCTCCGCGCAAAAAAGGTACCCTGATGGTGAGGCTTTCAATTTTGGAAATCTGGAGAATATGGAGTACCCCTTCATTGCCATTAATTGAAGTGGCAGTATCTGTTAGGGTACCATATATAAGTCAAATAGATTTTTAGTATTAGTAATACATGAAACCATACAACTGTGTGCCAATTTTATACAAATGAAATGATAATACTTGTAATCCTATAACTAAATAAATATTCTTAAGAAGCATCATCATTATAATCATCAACGTGTACTGATAGCACAGAGTTCACTGAATCTCTCTGACCCTCCGTCCCTGTCATCCATCGCTCATAGGCCCAGTCGGCTGGGGCTGAAGAATACACCGACTGCTTCTCTGCAGAAGGGTAAGACTCTCCCAACGAGTGTCCTAGATATGACACTAAACAATCTAATGGCGAGGTTCAAGTAATGCTTGAACTTTGGGAAATGCGGAGTACCCCTTCATTGCCATCGTTCCCCGTTCCACCCCGCCCGGAGTGCTAGCACCCGATAAGGTCCTATCTATGGGTTAAATCGAACTAAACTGTGTACTTATGCTAAACTGAATTGCTTGAAATGGAACTGTTTTGACGTATGAACAGCGTACTAATGTTAAACTGAATTGTTTGAAATAAAACTGTTTATATGTCTAAAAATGGATTTGGCATTAAATAACCTACGATGTTTGATATGCCATAAAACCGATCCGAACCAAACCAAACCAAAATCCAGCGCTCCTAGCTGGTCCTTTATATTGCATCCAGTGTCTGCACAGAACTTGATGTATGTAAGTCTTTCCTCGTCGGCCAACATAGGTGCTTCCATGAGTAGGACTCCATAACAAAACGTCACTCATGGGTTCATCCTTACTTCTCCAGCTGTGTTCAGCATGTCTTCCTTGGATGATGGGAAGTAAGTGGGTGTACAGATGCAGTTTTGCGGGGGTGATGCTTGCAGAATTTTTCAAAACATCACATATCATTCTTGTATCGTTCTCATCTAGCTTTTTTCTCCATGCGTTTGATTAACGTCCATACAGTAGTACTGACATAGCCATAGCTTGGAAGAAATCCCGTTTTATTTTATCACAAATATCAGATTTCGATATGATTGATATCCTGTCGATAGCAGTTCACACCTTCGCTAAATGTATGATGATACCGCTTTCCTTAGTTGAGATAAAAAAAATAGTTGTTGTGCTTTAAATAAGGAGTCATCTTAAGGAGTAATCCCATGAAATTAGTCGACCAGTTCACACACCTACAACACAAAAATGTAAATGTAAATATACAATGAACGCCATTCCCTAACTTTTCGGCATAAAATAACCCTAAATAATTATGCCGTTAAAATTAACTAACCAATCAGTATCCAGTTGTATGAGTCGATGCCAATTAGTTTCTGATTACACTTGCAGATATACTTCAATTCAAGTGCAGCTCTGCATGTAAAGCAGTGTCATTTCGCCAACTCACCATTCGTGACAAGTGGGAGAAGCCCCATGGCGTAGTGGCTAATGTTCTGAACTGCGACGTCGTAATAAGTCAGTTTGAAATCCAGTCGTGCTATTGCATTCACTTTCGGACAAATACCCTTAGGAAAGGTATGTACCCACTTATCCCCCACCCCTAGCTATGGGCTAAATACTGTTTTTCTAAAAGGATACCTTTGGCATTTAAAAACTCATGAAGATTGATATATCATTAAATAAAGAAACCAAACCAAATTAAATTATACATTACAACCTATGGTATGCGACTATCAGTCATATTGTATGAATTTAATTGCTATTGCAGTTAAAGCTTACGATGGAGATGTATCTTCAGGGGAAGAGTTTACTTCAGCATACCGGTGTTTGTAACTTTGTGTCTGAATATATAATTTTTAATATGTAATATAATATGATATAATTTAATATAATAACATAATATAATATGATATATAATTTTTAATATATAACTGTAAATTATTTGTATTAAGAATAGTTACTTGAAACAATGATTGTTTACAAAGGATTTGTAACTTTAAACAATATAACGGTGTGCAAACAAATGACTATTATTAGATAAAAATAATAACTTGAAATCGTATAATAATCAGTGGGTTGTTTGGGATTTATGGCATATCAACCTTTGTAGCTTATTTAATGCCAAATTCATTTTTATACAAATGATAAGATTTATTTCAAACAATTCAGTTTAGCATGAATACACAGTTTAATTGTCAAAACCATTTCTATTTCAAGCTATTCAGTTTAGTCAAACAGTTCTAATTCAGCTAATTCAGTTTAGTATAAGTATAGATTTTGTTTACATATAGTTAAATGTCAAAACAGTTCTATATTCAATAATTCATTTTAGCGTAAGTACAGTTTCAAACTCAAAACAGTTCCATTTCAAATAATACAGTTTAGTGTAAGTATGCAGTTTAAATACAAGTACACAGTTTAATTGTCAGAAACAGTTCTAATTCAAACAATTCAGTTTAGCATAAGTATGCACTTTAGTTCTATTTAACCCATTGTCGGTGTATTCTACAGCCCTAGCAGACTGGGCAAGTATAATATTTAGTTTTAAATAGAAATATTGAAAACCATTCAATCGTGTTCAGATTATTTGCATTAGGAATATTTTATATTACATAATAGTGTGCAAAAAACTTATAAGAAACAACTACACATCAGATGTAAATCAAAACATACATGAACGCCTCTAGGCATAAAATAATTCAGTAAGAGTTGACATATCTTTAAAATCAATCAATACAATCAATTAATTAAATGTTAATATTTAGATAGGAAGAAGAAAAAGCTCATATTAGTAAAGAAATGCTTGGGTTCAGTTGTGTTGATGACATATAAACCAGTGTTGGTTATTTAATGCCAAATCATGTTTATTCATATTTATCAAATATATAGGATTTGTAAATATATTTTGTTGATAACATTTTAATTAAGCCTAAGCTCAATTTTTGTTGCATCCAGTTAGATGTTTTCAAGTATAACTACAAAAATCCGAATAAATCTATTTACTATTAATCGTTTGTTTCTATATAGTTAAATAGTTTCGAGTATTGCCAATTTAGCATCGGTCATTTGTTTGTGCACATTTAAATAGATATACATGATATATAAGGTTAGTTTGTCTATAATTTCATTTTTAAATGAGTTAGAACTAATTCATTTACATGTTAGTATTGCTATGGTTTCTACACCATTAAATGACTTCAATTATTTTTATCCAACACAAGTAATTCAATTCAATATTAATCAATTGTTTGCAGACAGTGAAGTGGTTACAATTATTGCTATTAACACTAATTATTCTATTCAACTATAATTATTTATTTACACTCAGTCAAATGGTTTCAAGTATTGCTATATAACACCAATAATTCTATTTCGGCACTATTCAACACTAATAATTTTATTCAATAGTACTTATTCGTTTTTGTTCCACGTTTTGCAATGTATCACTAATAATCCAATTTGACATCAATCATTTGTTTAAACACAGGTCAAAGAGTTCTATTTCAAACAATTCAATTTAAAATAAGTCACAGTTTAATTGTCAAACAGTTCTATTTGACTCATTAGTAGGACCCTATCAGATGCTACCAATCTAGACCAGTGGATCTGGGAGCAATGGCGATGAAGTGATACTCCACATTCTCAAGAGGTCTACGACTAAATCCTTACCATCAGATGCAGTTTAGTGTCATATCCAAGACACTCTTAAAGGTAGGGTCTAACCCCTCTGCAGAGATGCAATCAGCGTCTTCAAAATTTCCAGCCGATTAGGCTGTGGAAACGGATTCAGTGTATTAGGTTTGATTTCCTTGTTTAATGGCATATCAACTTTCCTGGATTATTTAATACCAAAGCAGTCATTGTAGAACAGTTATGGTTTTATTTAACCTATAGCTGGAGGATTAAAAGGGTGCAAGTATTCGACCAAAAGGGAGCGCAATAGAACGAATGAATTCCGAATTCACCACGGAGACTCCTTTCACGATACACACACACACACACACACACACACACACATATATATATATATATATATTAATTTTCTATTGGATCTGATGAAGTCCTGTTCAAAATTATTTTAGAGTCTTTGATTCATATCAATGCTCTTAACAGGATGGAAATAAATTTATTATCCTTATGTGACCGAATATTGTTTTTTTCTTGGAATAATGTAGGCTTCTATAAGGTTTCCAGCTTGTAGATTAATAAAAGCCAGAAAGAATCCAGGGCTCACAATGTAATCTTTCTATATCTCTATAGACTTCCTTTCTCTGGTAAAATTTTATCAATCTTTTTTCATTGAACACAGAATTACTCTAACCCATTTGTCTGCGTGAGTTGCACTGAAAGTAATAAATGTTTGTCATTTTTCTGCGAAACTTTTAGTGTCCTGGGTATGACATTAAACGGTATTCAGTGGTGTGGCATCAGCCCTGGAGCTCTGGGGAGAGTAGAGAACCGAATCATTGCCATTACTTCCAATTCTACTCTGACGCGGAATGGTAGTGCCTGTCGGGTTACATTCATAGGTAAAATAGATTAAATTTTTTTTTTCACTATTTAATAGCATATTAACTTTCGTGGGTTACCTAATGCCAAAGCCAACTTTGTAGAAGAATAGTAGTGGTTCTATAACAGGCAGTATAAGGGAGTTCAATACCTTTAATAAGGGTATTAATCCGAAAATGAACGCAATTGCTCGATTGAACTCACTACAATGACGTAGACCAAGCTCATTAACTGCTATGACACAGAGACACCTCCCTCAAGTAGATCTGTTTGAAAAGTATTTTAATTTGAATAGCAAACTTGTAATTGTGTGCAAAGAAATGATTATAGATAAGATAAGTAGTAAAGTTGGCGACCATAATCAAGGGTGACCCGAAGGCTCTCTTTTCAATAGCTACTACACCGAGGTGTAGGGAAGGCGCTACTCTATTCCTTGGATTATTCCACTTTACCCTTGATCCTCACCTTATAGTGCTGAGTGCTAAGCAAGGCGATATTATGTACCATTTTTGAGTCTTTGGTATGACTCGACCTGGGATTAAACCTCGGTCTCCCGGACCATTGGTGAACACTCTACTCATTAGGCCAATAAAGTGTAATTAAAATGTAAGAAAATGAAATGATGCATTGAAGATATAGTTATTATTAAAATCAAACATTTACAAATGAATGAAATTTCGGCATTAGATATCTCAAAAAGAGTTGCTATGCTGTTAAAAAATAAACCTCACCAAACCAACTACAAACCATTTTTTTATCTTGCGAGAATAGGGATGGATATACTGCGGACTTAAGACCGTTTGTATCTTTCTGAACCATCAGGTTGCCCAGTCGGTTGAGTTATGACACTAAGCAATCCCATGTTTAGGCTCCGATAATGCTAGAGCTTTGCGGAATGCGGACTACCCCTTCGTTGCCATCGCTTCCAGGTCCACTGTGGCCTGGAGTGATAACACCTGATAGGATCTAATCTATAGGTCAAACAGAACTAAACTGTGTAATTTCGCTAAACTGAATTGTTTGAAATTAAACACACAGTTAAATGTAGTAGTTGGTGATCATAGTCGAGGAAGACCGGAAGGCTCCCTTTTCAATAGCTACTACACGGAGATGTAGGGAAGGGCGTTACTCCTTTCTCTGGATTGCTCCATTTTACCCTTGATATGTACCTTATATTGCGGAGTGTTAAGCAAGGAGTATCAAGTACCATTTTTAAAGTCTTTGGAATGATGCGACCTGGGATTGAACCCAGGTCTCCCGGACCATTGGCGAACACTTTACCCACTAGGCTAATGAGCGGTAAACTGCGTACTCATGATGAACTGAATTGTTTGAAATAGAACTGTTATTGACATTTATAATGTTTACTTGAGCTGAACTGAATTCTTTGCAATACAACTGATTTAACATTTAAATGAGTGGAAACAAAACAAAAAAATACTTATACTATAATGAAATGTTTGAAACTTTTATCAAAATGACTGTATTCGGCGTTAAATTACCCGAAAAGTGTTGATATGCCGTAAAGCAAAACAATCAGCCAACAAACTTTAACTGTCTTGTACGGCCTTCCATAAATTTATCGAAGCGGGACACAAGTCAGTGAAAATGTTTTTTTGATATTAATATATATATACAGTAACGAGCATAAAGATGAGAACGATGTTAAGAAAAAGTCTAAATGTGCAATAACTTTTTATTCCAAAGCTTCACAGAACTGTAAATATATATATACATATATATATATATATATATATATATATATATATATATATAACTTCTGTGTATGTGGGTGTATAGTGTTTATATATATGTGAGTATTATTTACTGGTCTTTATGTGTGTATATATGTATATATCTATGTGTATATTATGTGTATGTATATATATGTGAGTAAATATATGCGTACATGTGTGTATTTATATATATATATATATATATATATATATATATATATATATATATATGCATGAGTATATATGTGCATATATGTGTATATATGTGCATGTGTATATATGTGCATATATAAATGTACGAGGATCATTAAATAAGTTTCCAGACGTTTTTCGTATGGGCACTTTTATTGATAGTACACACATGAAGCTCTATTCCCTTTCGAAGTAGTCTCCTCCGGCTGCAATGCACTTTTTGTACCGTTACAACAACTTCTGGAAGGCCCCATGGAAGTCCTCTTGTGTGAGCGTGTCAATGACCTTCGTCACAGCCTCTTTCACCTCATCAATTGTCTCATAACGGCAGCCTCTGAGCTTTGGGAATAACCAAAAGTCACAGGGTGTAGGGTCTGGACTGTAGGGAGGGCGAGGAACTGTCTTGATGCCCATCTTGGTCAAATAGTCTGAGTCAAGGATGGAGTTGTGGACTGGTGCATTGTCCTGGTGGAAATGCCTCTGACCCGATTTGAAGAATGCTGGCCTCTTCCGACAGAATCTCTTCCTGAATTCCCTTAAAACCTCAACATAGTTACCCTTTGGCTAATGAACTCTGGTGTTCTGACTTTCTTACTCCTTCCACATATCTCATCATCCCTCACAGACTCCGTGCCTTCCTTGAATCTCTTATACGACTCAAAAACTGATGCTCGATTCATGCAAGATGGTCGAAAAGCAGTCTGAAGTATTCCATACGTTTCTGTAGCATTTTTTGCAAGTTTAAAACAGAATTTTATTGTATATCGTTCTTTTAAAGTGTCCTGACGTCCAGATTGCATTTTTGAAATTCACCAGCTGTGACAATCAGGCTTTAGTAGGTTGTATTCCAATTCCTGCTGTAGCTGTTGATTTGAAGCTGAAATCCTAAAAATTGGTCAGTCATCTCATAAGATGTATAGCAATAACATACTGAATTTTCAAGAGTCTATGACAATTTTAAATGCCTGTACAAAAAAGTTTGGAAACCTATTGAAGGCAGCACGTATATATGTGTTTCTGTATATTTATGTGCGTGTAGATATATATGCGTATGTATATATGTGTGCATATATATGTGCATAGATATGAATGTTCGTGTAAATATATGTATATATTTATGTGAGTCAGTATATATGTGTATATGCATACATATATATATGTGTGTGTGTGTGTGTGTGTGTGTGTGTGTGTGTTTCTATGTATCCATATATGTGTGTGTTGATACATATATATATATATTGTGAACATATATATGTGTATATGTTTGTGTGTTGGAATATATATGTGTGCATGAATACATATATTTTTGTGTGTATTTATGTGTATATTTTTATTTATACACATATGTGTGGATAAGTATGTTCGTATATATATATATATATATATATATATATATATATATATATTATGTGTGTTTGTGTGCACGGATATATTGAAATTAAAATTGCCGACCTCCCGTTTAGAACTTGATATCCCCATGGTTTTTAGTGAAAAGTCATTAAAATATTACTAAAGTTTTTCATTACTTTTATTGGTTGCTTGGTGGCCAGAAAAATGCTTAAATAGAGTTCCAACAATAGAGGGCCAATATATGTTAAATTCATTCTGAGAGCCTGAGTCAAACACTACTTGCACAGCATCTACTCTTTATATATAATGTGTCTGTAAGTGCGTATATATATAACCCACTAGCACTGTCTTTCTCTCTCTCTCTGTCTCTGTCTCTTTCTCTCTCTCTCTCTCTCTCTCTCTCTTTCCTTTCTTCTTTTTCTCTAACCGAGTGGTCCATCTAAATCTATTTTTTTCTCTTCACCATTTCTTTCTTTCTTGTTTGTCCATTCTCGTTTCTCACCTTCTTGAAGTTTTCTTGGGAGGGTTGTCTATCAAAGCATTTATTGAATATTCACATTTTTAAGTATATATATATATATATATATATATATATATATATATATATATATATTAAATTTATAGATCCACAAGGAGATTTGTATTTTTTTAAAGAATTATTTGTTTCGTTCTTACATCCGTGTATGTTTCCAGCTTGTTGCTTTCCTCAGAGAACACGTGTGGCACTAGGCCATATGATTGGGGCACTCAAATAAAACTCGCCACACACGTTCTCTGTTCTAAAAACAAAAATATGAATGTCTTAGTGGACCTATTCATTTTGATTTTTTTTCAAACAAGAAAAATTTACATATATATATATTGAATCTGCAATAACTTTTTGACAGAAATATAAACTCAGATATTCTAACCATAAGCATGATGGATGGAAAAACACGATGAACCCCTTTGTGCATATGAAGAACATTCTATATCTTACACACATTACCTATAAGTAGTGCCCGTGGTGTAATGGTTATCGTCGTATGAAATGGACACGGCGACACGAGTTCAAATCCTGGACGAGACTGATTGCATTTCACAATAGCACTAATACCCTTGGGAAAAGTATTAATCCAATTATTCTCCCTCCAGCTATGGGCCGATAGTAGGACAGACTGGATTCTTCAGCCTTGGTGAGGCAACTAGTTTAGGAGAAGGAATACTCTGAATTCAAACCTATTAAACCCCGCTTGAAAATTGACCTTGTGTCAAATCCTGCCCGAGCAGAGGGGTTGGTAAATATGATAACCTATAAGTAGTATTAAAAGAAAGAATATGCAAACAGGTCAAAACAGTGAGAACTATGCATGTTCCATGAACAAGAGGTATGTGGAAGAAGTAAAAGACTAACTTGATAAGAGTTAAGATAGCCATGTGGCCTTACCGTTCCATGGCAGGGGGCAGAGACACTGTCTTCACTGTTCAAGATGAGAAGCGAAAGAGGTTGAGAAAAGGTTTTTGGAACCATCACGTGACTCCTTACGGGTCCGTACAGGATAATCAAATGATCAAAGGGAGATAATTACAGCACTTATATATCCATTGAATTTGAAATAATTTATAGACTAAAAGTTGAAACTTTGGATTTTCTCTGAACATACTAACAGATTATTACTTGTAAAAAATAACAAGGAGCACAACTTCGAAATTCACGGTTTTCGTCCTACCTAGCCTAGCCTGATCGTGAAGGTTCTTGCAACCCGAGAAAATTTCTTCAACCATCTGGTTATTGATTAACTGTCCCTTCGCATTTCACAAAACAAACATTTTTGGTTAGTTTCACAGCACTATGATAACGTTGCACTTTAATTTGTGCGGGTTTCAAATCACACAACGAGTGAAGCAGTACACAACGTGTCAGCACACCAACTACCACAATACTACTAATCACTACTGGTACCCTCCACGGCTTGAACTGCTTTGTTCATGTGATATACGCATTGCAAACCAGCATGTGCCAAAATAATGCAAAATTTTTGACTCACCCAAGCATTAATAGACAAAAACTTTCCATGTGATCTTTAAGCGGGAAAAGTTTTCCGCTCCCCATAAAAGAATTTCCAGACCCTCTGCTTTTAACTGAATCCATACCACCGCCAAAGGTATCAACTCTTCGAGAAATGATCTCAAAAACATTCCTCTCTAAAGCACACCTAGCTATAAAACTATTTTTCCACAGGCTGGGCGGTCTTATTGTTCTACGGATTTGGTTTAACACGGCCATCTTAAAGCAACAAGACACCCGTGTCTGCTTGGCGGAAATTCGCAAATAATGCCGATCGAAACGAAGAGTGAGAAAGATTAAAAGAAACCGCAAAGTGAGTGGGTTGTTCTTGTTGTCTACTTGAATGGAGCGACAGTATGAATGGTGAACGTCATGTTTAGTTAAATTGTCTGATTTAGGACGTACGTTGTAACATGGAGTCCATCTACAATGACCTGCATTGTGAACGAAGATTCAGTGATCAAATGGCAAGTTAAAGAAGAAGACAGCTTTGTTAAAAAGAAACAGAAACAAGACTCTTTCTGGTGCAGAAAAAGGAAAATAATGCATTGAGAGACAAGAGATGAGGAAAAAATGATGATTGGAAGATAAATTTTTAGAGAGAGAGAGAGAAAGAGAGCAGCGGAAGAAGAGAGAGGATTAAGATATAAAAATGATAAAGAATGAGGTGGAAAAAAAAAGGAGTGATACTAATAAAAAGGAAAAGAGTAAAGAAAAGAAAAATGAATGACGTTACAATGACGGCGAGAAACTGTCGGCTACTGGACAAAAGGAATACAAGATGTTAAATGAAAATCCATGCATAAAGAAAGGGTAATGTAAGAAAGAAAGAAAGAAAGAAAGAAAGAAAGAAAAAAACAAAAAAAAAGGAGAGATGAGAAAGATGAATAGATAAGAAAAATATAGAGAAATTGATAACAAAAAATAAAAAAGAGTTGAGGAAGGAATATGGGCAATCGAGAAAGAAAAAAAATCATGAAATGAAACAGATGGACCAGTTAGAGAGGAGAAGAGAGAATGAGTGAGAGAGAAAGAGAGTGAGAGCGAAAGTGTTGGCGGGATTAAAACAAGAAACAAAGTAATATAATGAAGAGTAAAGACAAAAAGGAAAGAAAGCGGTTAAGATAATGAAGAAAAAAGTTGGAGAAAGAAAGAAAGAAAGAAAGAAAGAAAGTGGGTAAAATAACGAAGAGAAAAATTGGTAAAAGAAAGAAAGAAAGAAAGAAAGATAGTGAAGTAAAAGAAATTGGTGAGATGTTAAAAAGAAGAAGAAAGAAACTGGTTGCGATGCAGAGGAAAGAAGGAAAATTTTAAAATCAAAGGAAGAAATACAGAAGAAAATACTAAGAAGTATGGAAAAATAGAAAATAAACATGTGCTGAAAATGAAGACACTAATGAGGGAAAAATAGCGTCATATCCGGGAAGAGTTCGTCTGAAGTACGTCTTCTGGCATATTAATTGTTTGTAAAGAAAAACAACATATTATTTTAGCACTCATTATCAGATCGAACAAGAAGACTCGCTGTTGTTGTTGTTATGATAATCTTACTCCTAGTAATTTTTTCACAACAGCGTAAGCTGTCTCCAGGACTCTTCTCAGTATTCTAGCCGATCTCATCAAAGTTGTATTTGAATGGTAAGATTCTTTTTTTTTATTTCCAACTGTTCCAGTCCCCTTTTTCAATCCTTTGTGGACTGTTCTAAGCGAACCAAGTACAACTAATATCATTTTCAACCGCATGTTCCACTATTTTTTGTTCTCTGGCACGGTCCAAGTATTTGCCTATATTTTCTCTTTCTTTTATTTTTACTTTGTGATCCACTGGAACGTCAAAATCCACTTGACAAATTCTTTTTTTTCTTAATTATCACTAGGTCTGATCTTTTGACCAAGATTAGGTTGTTTGCTTGTGTCTTTTGACCAGGTTGTTTGTTTATCTCAAAATTCCAGAAAAATTTATCCTTTGGAAAGATACTGGTTTTTGGATGTACCATTTGGAAGTGTGTTCAAAATTCAATCTCTTGCACAATTTCAGGTGGATCATTTTTCCCACCCAGTCGTGTCTACTTTATTGTTATTATCTCATGCCACAAAGAAATTGTTACAATTTTTGCATTTCGCTTTTCAAGCGTTCTGTTTGTATTCAAATTTTACTTTCTTCCCTTGCTACCCAACACGCGTTACTTCATTTTGCAGACAATGATGCACACTAATTTCTAACCGAGATGTCATTAACAGTTTGTTGTTTATAAGTCAACGTTCAAAAATCGAACTAATTTCATATCTACTTGATCAATTACCTATCTCATTTCTCGTTCTATCGGCAGGGGTTTGAATCCACCCACTGTATCTCCTGCAGAGGGAAAGACTTTTCCGACACTAAAAAAAAAAAGAAGAAAAAAAAGATGATACTAAACTGTATCCAGCGACGAGGCACCAGTTTTGTAGATCTGGGGAGTGTGGAGTCACCCCTCCATTGCAATTATTCTCCGGTCTGAGCCTGACTAAGGGACTCACCTGTAGATTTAATAGATCTGTATGAAAATTAGTTTGGTTTCTTTGTTTAATGGTTGATCAGTCTTCGTAGGTTATTTCATGCCAAAGCCATCATTGTCGAAGGACAGTCGTGGTACTATTTAACTCATAGCTTGAGTAATTAGGAGGCTCACTACCGTTCTAAAGGTTCTCAGTCCAAAAATGAACATAATAGCGCGACTAAAGTTCGAACTCGCTTACTTCGAGGTCGTACTCCAGCACTTTAACCAAGACACCACGGGGAGTGAATCGTGTAAGAATCATTTTTAGATCGGACTAACTGAAACGGTATAAACCTGTGCAAACTATATTTAGAATAATTGCTTGAACCTATAATTGTTTATAAATTATTATTATTAACTATTAATTATTAATTTGAAACCATATAATTGAATACAGATTATCAATATTATATAAGGATACTTACAGTTATATAACTGTGTGCAAATTATTTGTATTAGATGGGAATACTTGAAACCATACAACCGAGTGCAAAAAATCATTTTCACTCCATGCGATTTTTTCACACCAGTTTTAACTGGTGTCTTTTCACTAAAGTCGGGGTCTCCAGGACCCTTCTAAGTAATCTACCTGACTTTATAGTGCTGTGGTCAGGATGGTCTCGATTCTTCCTCAGATCTTCAGTTCCCCCTGTCTCTTTTTCAGACTTTTATGGACCGTTCCAAGGGCATGAATTTATTATCATTATTATTCTTTGCGAATTTTTTACACCAGCGTTAGGTGATGGTCTTTTACTGGAGTCTGAGTAACAGCAAGTCTCCAGGACTCTTCTCTGTATTCTGGCCGATCTTAATAATGCTGTTGTCTGGATGGTCTCCTCTTGCCCTCTGATTTCTAAGTCTTCAATTCCTTTTAAAAACCTTAGGGGATTGCTCCGTGCGCTCCAATTATAATTGGTATCATCGTCACCCTTATGTTCCACATTTTTTTAAAAATTTACATGCAAGTTCTTGGTACTTATTTCTATTTTCGCTTTCTTTTATTCTTACTCTGTGGTCCACTATTCAACTGGTTCTCTTTTTTTGTTGACTATCACTATTTTTTTTTCATCATACAACGTGTGGAAGCACGTGCGATACCCCAGCCTCATCAGCCGCCAACCAGGGTGATAACATCATGTGAGGTCATCAGGCCAAGATTAGGTGATCTGTGTGTATCTCAAAATCCCAGAGAACTTTGAGCTGTGAATATACTATTTGTTTATGTGTGGCTGAGTGACCGCTGGTCTATGTAGGTCTCCAGTAAACTTCAAATATTGTGGCTGATTTAAAAAATGCTGTAGTCTGAATGGTCTCGATTCTTCCTCTGCTCATCAGTTCCCTCAAACACTTTTCCAGGCTTTTGGGAATCTTCCAAGTAATAATAGATTGATGAGATCTATTATTGATATATTGTGTGGCATTCAGATTTAGTCTTAGGCGATTAAACGCGTGGAAAAGCACAACGATTTAATCAGAATAACTGACAGCTATTGAACTCGAGATCAATATCTTCCTCTGATCTTCAGTTCCCCCAATCTCTTTTCCAGGTCTTTGGAGACCACTCGAAGGGCATAAACTTTATTATTACTACTACTACTACTACTACCTCTTTTTAAGTTCTTCACACCAGCATTAGCTGATAGTCTTTCGTTGAAGTCCGGGTGATAGCAAGTCTCTTCAAGTCTCCAGGACTCTTCTCAGTATTCTGGTTGATCTCAGTAATGTGGTAGATTTGATGTTCTTTGCTCGCCCTCTGATTTTCAACTCATTCAGCCTCCATTGGGGATCGTTTTAAGCGCACCAATTACAACTGGTCACCATCACTCACATATTCCACAGCTTTTTTTGTTCTCAGGCAAGGTCTAAGTACTTTATTGCCTTATAATTTCTGGAACAAAGATTACTTCGGCATTAAATAACTTAACAAAAAATTCAGTAAGCTGAAATCTCCGATTTTGAAGGTGAATATAAAAGGCTACATAGATCCTATTCAAAATTTAATTTTACAATAAGAAAGAAAACTACTTGCCATTTTGTTTTCTTATTGTCATTACTTTTGTTTTAAATATCATATTATCTAAATACTTAACCTTTCTAGCTATGCACTCCAGAAGACTCACCCGGAAATTTAGCTTTGCTATTGGTTTGGTTTCATGATGAATGGAAAATCTTTTAGTACTTTAGATCTAATCCAGTATTTTCCCAAGCGTATCGTTGGAGTCCATACCGAATGTTTACAACCTGAAAGAATGCACGTTAAAATGTCTGTTTAATATATATATATATATATATGTGTGTGTGTGTGTGTGTGTGGATACGTACTTGTCGACAGAAAAGTAATTAAAATCGAGCAAACACTTTAATATGTTTATAATAGGGAAAAGTTCAAAATTTACTTTTTGATTTTGGCTGATTAAAAGTTATAAATTAATTGCTAACCCGTCACAGTTTTTCTTATGTAAGTACAAAAAAGTGCAACTCTCCAGTTTTTCTTAAGAACCCTGTCATGTTTAAATATCGAAGAGATTCCGTGGGCGCAATTTGAATTTAATTATTGTTTAGCACTAACTATGAAAAAAAAATCTTATTTTTGGAGAACTAAAAAAATCATGAAAATATTCGAAACAAGGGGTACCTTTCTTAGATACTATTTCAAATATAAACCAATAGAGAAAAATTTCACGAAAAATTTGGGATTTTAAAATTTTGTCTAATTGAACGGCCCATGAGAAACTGAATGAATGAATAAATAGATAAATAAATAAATAAACAGATAAAATAAAGCAGACAGTCGTCGTTGAATAATAAGGCCGAAAATGACTAAGGAAAACTGGAGGTTCGAAATTTCGTGCGGATATGCAAGTAGAAGTTGATGTTTCTGCTCCGGATACGACAGGCGGAAGTGAAGAGACAACTTGTGTCCTTTCGGGAGTCGACGGCAGGACGCGATAAAGTGACGACGTCAGTAGAAAACAAGCCACGATGATGTAAAAAGAAGAAAGTTTACAAGCTCCAAATTCTGGGTCATCCAAAAGAGGGGTGTTAGACCCAGCGAACAAGCATATTAGAACCAGAAAAAAATTCAAGGTCTGTGTCTGCTCATCTATTTCTCACTAGGATATGTTGCTTATTTTTGTATACTTGACGGTCGTCTCATGTTCCGATACTCCCTTTCCTTCTCCCGACGGCTACATGCTACCTAGTTGTAAATAAACTTGGTGTGTGTTTAACAGTTTCACGTTTGTCAACTTGTTAATGCCGCTATGTCACGACGGGGGTCTAAAGTTCTTTAGTGCCGCTATGGTCCAGTTTTTATTACAAGAACACAGTTTTAATGTTTAGCTTCTATTTATTGTACCAACCTAATATGCTTCATTTTTATAATTTTTTTACCATCTAAAAATAAAAATAACAAAACTTAAATGAAAGCATATTTTATTGATGACTCATCTGATTTTTTTGAATGAATACTTTTCATATTTCTTAGAATAAAACATATTGTAACTAAAAAACTTTTAAAAAGACAAATAAACTGTTTATAGAATAAAATAACACTTTTCATTTGAATTAAGACAAGAAAATTTCCTAGAAATAATAGACATATTTTTAATTCTTAGGTTCGTTTATTATTTTATTTTTAGAGAGTGAAAAATAAAATCGATAAAAAATACATTTTATCACTGTAACCCAACAGGCAATTAAACACTGAGTTAAAATTAATACTCTTAAAAAATCTTTAGAAAAATGAAATTATAATAATATTTGAAACCGCACAAAAGTTTAGGGTTACCTTTTTAAAATAATATTCTAAATGTAAACAAAAAATCCTAAAATGAAAGAAAATTGTAGTTCGTGAATGATAATATTCTTTTATCGTTAAATTTTTAGAGGGTGAATAAAAATTTGTATTTAAACCATGCTACTTATTCGACAATTTTTTTCTGTAATTGAGCACTAATCGTAAAAAATAAAAAAAACTTATTGGAGATGATTAAAAAAAAAAGAAATGTTTTAAAGGTTTTTTTTAAAACTTAAGCTGCATTAGGCAACAGTGCCAGTGGGAATAAAAACTGTTTTAGTCTCGGCTAGCTACTTGAAACCAATGAACATTTTGGTTTCCAATTGTGTCTGCAGCCCATGATGGCATTAATGCTTCTATTTAGAAAAGTGGGAAGGATTCTGGTTAGCATTCTATAATTATCTTCAGCATCTTGACAATTTGGATGATTAAAAAACGACATTCAGCGTAAACAAAGATAAAACAATATTACCATATTCTTGTAGTTGGAATGAAAATTGCTTTATTCACTAAGCACATTTTAAGTGCATCAGTTAAAAAGATATTTTGTTGATCATATGCATTTTTGTTGAGTTACGCACGTGCGTGAGCGCACACACAGACAGACACACAGACAGACACCCCCCCACACACACACAGAGACACACACACCACAAATATTTTTATTTGGAATTGATTATTCTTAGATATTGTTTTGGCGGTAAAATATTTATTCTGAAGAAATTATCCACATACGGAAAAATGTAAAATTTATTTTTTGTGCATTATTCCTTTTTGCAATATATATATACATATATATAGGTATTCTTTAATCCAGTAAATCCAGAGCAAAGGAGCAATTCCGCCAGGACAATTAAATTATTCAAAATTCGAAAACTTAAATATTCCTGGTAAAGAACTTAATGTAAATGATATCACAGAGCAAATATTCCTTCAAGAAAAAAATCAAAATTCGGTCACATTAGGATTATAAATTTATTTCCATCCTGCTAAGAACATTGATATGAATCACCCCCCCCCCCACCGCAAAAAAAATTAACAAGACTTCTTCAGATCCATCATGGCGAAAATAAATACAGCCAGAATGGGGTGGTCACAGGAGGGAAGGGGAAGGAAGGAGCCTTCCCCCATTAAAGATTACTACCGGTCTCCTCTCGTTTCCGGTAGAGAGAATAACAAAATAATGAGAAGTTTTGATTTAATTTCTACTATAGTTTAAACTTCCTTTTAAAGTAACTCTTTAGGTTTAACAATAAGATAAGGAACTTCTACAATTTCAAATAAACATGAACTGAAACCATTTAACTGTGAGTATAACTATAAGTTTTAGATTACAATAACTGGAAGTATTTATCTGTGTGCAAACAAATAAACTCAGGTTCGTTTAAAAATTGTTACCAAAAAAGTATTCGTTTTCAATCCATATATACTTAGTATATGTGAATAAAGAGGATTTGGCATTAAATAATCTACAAGGGTTAATATGCCGTAAAACACAACAGTCAACAAACCAACCAGTAATAAATTAAACATAACCTTCTTGCTTTTCTTTTACATCATGGAAATACCAAATCAAAATGCTGCTTCTTTATTGAATCCTTCGTTCTATTTGCAACTATTAAGTGTTAATTCAAGGATGTATGATTTGGTATGGTTTCTTTGTTTTAATGGCGTATCAACTCTTGTTGGGTATTTTATGTCAAGGCCATTCTTGTAGAAGAACAGAAACGATACTATTTAACTCATTGCTAGGGGGATGAGGAGGTTCATACCTTCCCAAGAGTATTTCTGAACGCAATAGGACGACTGGAGTTTGAACTCACTATGATGACACTATCAAGCACGTGAGCCACTATGCTACAGAGATTCCTCACTGTAAGATCCGCAATAAACCACAAAATGACACGTCATAAAACTGAACAGGAATGAGAATTTAATTTTCATAAAATTCACACGCTAAGTCAATGTACCACTTATGTCCTCTAAAAACTTTTATGTCTGCATCTAAATTTCAAAATACTAAATATAATAACAATTTTATGAAAATCTGGTATTATGAACAATGCATACAATTTCTCTTGAGAAAGAAGAACTCAAATTAATTCCTACTCATGTCACCTAGATTCCCACTCATTTGCTTATATACCTGCAAATGATTGCCTCTTATTGATCACTGGCTTGATATTAACATATGGAAATGGATATGAGTATTAAATTGTCTTATCTAAATCAATAAAAAGTTCCTATTTACAATGTCGATTGCTAATGATCTTTGCCAGTTATAGAGAATTATCCCTTGTTGAAAGTCAAATCAGTTCAGAATGATATATTTCAAACTTTTCTTGATGTAACGACTGCATTGTCAAGTAGGCTACAAACTAACACCAGTCATCCAAATCTGGCCTTACTTCTCAGATCACCACTTCGCTACTGTCTTTGTCTACATTACACAAAGTGCATTAGATGTAACTAGATGCATCACTAGAAATTCCACAGAATACAATCGTAATAATTTCAACGTTTTAAACCATAAACAACATTCTGAAATAAATCAAGGTAGATTTCTATCTTTGTCAATTAATAATAACATATACACCTGTCTGAAATTAGAAATAAATTTATAATATTAATATAATATAATAAACTGGGAAAATAAAATAGCTTATTTTTGAGAAAATTTAGATAACATGAAAGGTTGGTGGTGCATTTTTATGTTGATTGGTTGTTGATTGGTTGGCTTGTTCTGTTTTACAGAATATCAATCTTTGTAGACAAATCGTGTTAATACAATGGTGGAAATAAGTATAAGACGCTTTGTTAAATTTTCTTTTAACGGCACAAATTTTTCTGAAAATTTGTGCGTGGTACCTTGATCCGATGGGTATTAGTATACATATTCGATATTATAATAACTTTCCACCAAAAAATTGTATTAACAAAACTTCGTTTTAGAGGGTGGAAATAATTATATGAGTTTTCAAAATCTGTTTTTCTACAGAATGCCAAAGGAACAATAAATACATGCGCAGATTAAAAAAAGACTATTATCATGACTTTAATCCACGTGAGTTCTATTTAAACATTTCATAATTGAATACAGTTAGTGCAAAATGCCGAGGAACTCTCCACTTAATGAAAACGAAAATGAAAAAGGGCAAATTTCTGCCTATAAATTGGAAGGAATATCTATAAGTTTCATTGCAAATGAATTGTTGAGACCCGAACAAGTCGTAAGAAATTATCTAAAGGACCCTAATTTGTATGGCACCAAAAAACGTCTAGGTCTTCCACCTAAATTACAAATGCAGCCAGACGTCGACTTCTAAAGGACAATCAAGCCCAAGAGATCTGCCAAAATTTCTGAATTTACCCGTCACTTCAAGAAGAGTTCTTCAACTTCTCCATGACTCGCCAAATCTTGTACATCGAAACAGGAAGACAGTCCCTGCTTTAACTGCTAAACACAAGAAGATGCGCGTAGATTGGCTAAAGAAAAAAGTAATATGCACAAAGGAGAAATGGGAAACCGTGGTGTTTTCTGATGAGAAAAAGTTTAATTTAGATGGGCCTGACGGTACCCAGTGTTATTGGCATGATTTAAGAAAGAAGAAGCAGCTGTTTTCAAAAAGACCATTTGGAAGAGGGTCTGTTATGCTTTGGGGAGCTTTTTCTGCGTCTGGAAAGGCTAATCTAGTAGTGATGGAAACAAAACTCTGCTCAATATATCAATGTGTTGGAAAAAAAGTCTTTTCCCATTTATGAATTGTCTAGACATCAATAATGCCATTTTTTTAACAGGATAACGCAGCCATACACACTTCAAAGCTCACGAAAGACTGGTTTAAAATAAAAAAAATATTGAAGTTTTGGACTAGCCCACTTAGTCTCCAGATTTAAACCCGATCGAAAATTTTTATGGGGAATTTTGTCCCGAAGAGTATACAAAAATAAACGTCAATTTGAAAATAGAGAAACTTTAAAATCTTGTATTAAACAGTACTAGAATGAAATTCCATCTGAAACTCTCAGAAAAATTATTGATTCATTGCAAAACAAGTGCGTTTAAGTATTTCAATTGAAAGGGAATAAATGTAAAGATTGAACTTTGTACAATTTTGATGTTAAATACAAATTTTCAAAACTATCTTATACTTATTTCCATCCTCAAAAGCGTATTTTTCTAAATAATTTTTTTGGTGGAAAGTTCTTATAAATCAAATATTTATACTAATACCATCAGATTGCACACAGTTAACTACTTTCAAGTACTGCAATCTAAATCTAATAGTTTTATATGCACACAGTCAAACTTTATTTATTTTCACGCGGTTAAAGAATTTCGAGTAAACATATAACTCTATTTAATACTAATAATTATATTTGTACATAGGTAAATGCTTTCACGCATTGCTATCTAACACTAATCTTCCTATTTAATATCAATCACTTGTTTGCACAGAGTAAAATGGTCTTGTTTAAAAAATGATTACATATTTCTATTTGACCCATAGATTGGACCCTAACGGGATCACTCCGGGCCAGAGTGGATCTGTGAGCATGGCAACGAAAGGATTGTACACATTCCCTAAAGCTCCAGGACTAGAGCCTCACCATCAGGCTGTTTAGGTCTTACCCCTCTGCAGAGATGCAGTCTGCGTATTCTACAACCCCAGCTGACTGGGCTGGAAGTTCATATTTATAACAACACAGCTGATTATAATTATAAATTCTTATAAAAATTATCGTTTATTAAAAAAAGACAAATTAATGTGGAAGATGAAAAACTATTTTATTCACTTTCAATATTAATTCAATAAACCAAATTGTTCTCTATCCTTTTTTAACAAGCAAGTTTTTACAAGAAAATTTGCAAATAAGCTAACAGGGTTGTTTTGGCCAGAATTTTATGCAGAACCAGGACAAAAAAGAGACACATACAGCAGTTATATATATATATATATATATATATATATATATATATATATATATATATATATATATATAATCGATTTGTACTGACCCACACTAACGAGGAGAAAAGGGCATTTCGGCCATCGTCAATTAAATGATGACCGAAATGCATTTTTCTCCTACATCTTAGATTTCAAACCTACTCCTAATTTTTCTCGGACCACTTTAATTAAACCCTTTGACTGCAGAAAACCTCGCCGACTTTTGGAATCTGCAAGCTTTTCACATTCCAAATACACCATTAAACAACGCTCTGGCTTTTTCAAATTTCGTCCAATCTGGCAAATATCATTTTACGGGAGAATAATATCGAAATTGACAATAGATAAGAATAATCTTTGTAATAAAAATTATCTCCCTTCTACACCGTCATACTTCTGGGCAGTTTTCATTTGGATATGTTATTTTGGTATTGATGTTTTGGTGAATGTGATATGCTTGTTTCCTGCTGTCCCTTACCCCATTGCTTACCTATTGCCTAGATGTTCATAATGTATGAACGTGAAGCCAATTTTTACCTGTCGTTGCTACACTCCTTCAACACTCAAATTCTTATTTCTATCTTTCTTTCTTTTTTCTTTTCTCTTTCTTTTCCTTTTCTGTCTCTCCTTATTTTTGCCCCTCCCTCTTTTTTAAAAATCTATTTCCTCTTACCGCTATAAAAGCACCAACATCCCGAAGAAGTCATTCTACAGCCCCAACCGTTAAAGACGAAATATTAATTGAATCCGTTGTCTGTGCTTTGCTTTATCCATTTCTTTTATTTTTCATATTTTGTCGGATTCTTCCAATCTGTTATTTCTCAATATATATATATATATATATATATATATATATATATATATATATGTAGTGCCGACCGACACTTACTACAGCAACCAAAAGGCACGATTGGAAACCTATTTAAAAAGAGTTTAGGAATTTCGTGCTATAGGCAATGCGAACGAATGTGGACACCATCGATAGTTTGGATGATTTAATAAGGGAAGGATTTTTTTACCTGAATAGATTTTCGGCGAGGACGAAACTGGATTGAAAGAGGACACCCGTAAGAATATGCATCCCCCAATGAAACAAAATCTATTGAAAGCGTTTAAGGATGCTTTGAGTTTGTCGGGTAAATATAAGCATACAACCATGTTGGATTTTGATATACTGTAGAGAGACTAGATGTGATATATATAAAAACAGGTTCGCATGTTGTGATGGTTATTGTCATGGAAAAGGGCCATAGCAACCCGAGTTCAAATCCTGGACGAAGTTGTTTGCATATCACATAGCGTTAATACCCTTAAGAAAGATATGCATCCAACTATTCTCCCTCCAGCTATGGGTAAATAGTAGGACAGACTGTGCTCTCTTTAACATTGGTATGGCAACTGGTCAAACAGAATTCAAATCTATTTAACTCCGCTTAAAAAAATGACCACGGGTGGAGGTGTTGGGTCAATTTATGTATTTGTCACTAAGTTACGTTGAATAAATACGAACAAAGTTCTTTTAAAAATATTGATTGATTTTTTTTTTTGTCTGATATTTAACTTTGGCATTTGTTTATTTAGACGATTATATGTCAACTCATGTCTATCGATCCTATTTCAAAATGATACTTTGAAGATTGTTTGGTTTGATATTAAATTGATTTTGGGTCAATGTTTGAAGATGTTTTATCCATTTATCTTCGTGTGTTTTTACAAGCCTTGTGATATTTTGTTCAATGAGTTATTTTTTCAGTTGTTTTTATGATGGTGAATTTTTCATCTCAGTTAAAATCATAGTCTTTTGAGCGTAAAGGTTGTTCCGTTGGGGATTTATATATATATATATATATATATATATATATATATATATATATTCTCATTTAAAAGATGGTACAGAATAAAAGCCATCGTCTAGGCCAAAACTTCATCCTGCATCTTGTAAACAGGTTGAAATGATTTTGTTAATGTTGGGTGACAAGATTGAAGCAGGTTCTATAGCTTCGAGTCGAAGGAAGGATATTTCGCTTGTGTCCGGTGTTATACCCCAGACAATAATAAATCCATCTTTGAAATAAGCTCAAAGCAACATGTTCACGTTTCATTTGATCGGTGGGAAAATGGGATAGTGCAGACCATACAAAATAATGTGACCTGCACTTGCAGGCACAGTTCAAAGGTTTGGTAAATCGATGGAAATAAAATGTCTTGAATTAAATTCAGAATTAATGTTGATGTAGAAAGACCGCATTCACACACACACACACACACACTTTCTAAACTCCCATTATATATATATATATATATATATATATATATATATATATAAATATATATTTGATGTCAGTTTAGAAAGTATAGGGTTTGATTTTTTATTTCTCACGTAACCCTAATTAAACATCAGCCGTACACTCTAGAACGCATTGAATCTGAGTTTTTATTTTCAGGTTGGTAACCCTTATCAAAAATCAGTTGATCAGTTTTGACCTAGAATATAAGTAAAAACATTCATTTCATGTTTCCTTCTCAGCCTTTATCCTCCTTGTCGGTGGGGTTTAGGATACTGGAGAGATGTAAGACACCTTAGAAAAAGGGTTGTCTTGGATATGATATTAAACTGCATCTGATGGTGATGTTCCAGTTCTGTAGCTTTGGAGAGTGTAGAGCAGTCTTTCATTACCATTACTCTTGGTTCCACTCGGACCCGGAATAGTAATACCTGTTTGGGTTCCATATATGAGTCAAATAGAGCTGTTTGAATTTTATTCCTATTCGATAAGAATAATTGCAGTCATATGACTGTAAATTATGTGTTTAAAGAATTGTTACTTGAAACTATAGTAGTTTGCTAACGATTATTTTTAGTTCCTTGAAACCGTGTAAATGTGTGCAAGCAAATAACAATTATTAAACAGATATAACTAAGTGGAACCATATAATCATTAATATTAGATGGAAACACTTCTATCCATATAGCTATGTGTAAATTATTAGAGTTAAATAGAAATACTTGGTATCATATAAAATGTATGCAAACGTTCTTAAGAAGCAACTACAGAGATGTTTAAATATTAACGTTCTATGAACGCAATTCCGTCACTTCTAGTCGCAAAATAACCCTAGATGGGTTTTCAGGCCATTAACTAATCAATCAATCAGCCTTTACCTTCTGATCAGTATTCTTGGATTATTATAAATGTATCCATGAAATTCGAGGAAAATACGATAGGAACATTTAACAAGTTAGCACAGGCTTAGGAAATAAAGTTTTATTCAAGGTTTGTAGATGAACCGAAGCATAAACAGCTTAAAGACTGATGAATATGAACACCATTCTAAGTCGACCGGTCATTTTATGAATTGGATAAAAGTGCGACAAAAGTGAGAACTCTCAACAGATCTAATTAATGTCTGATGGTGTTGCGTTGTCGATTCAAGAAATTCGAAGAGTCGGTCGTCACTTGATTTTCACTTGTAAAAAAAAATAAACAAACATACTTTCAATTTTATTCCTATGTTTATTGTTTTAATAAATTAGACCAATCTTTCGTGGGTCTTCCACGATCAATCACTTAAAACAAGAAAGTATTCGCATTTTACAAAGGTCTGTTTACCTCATGAGAGGGCTCCTAATTCGTCTGAAAACCAGTCGTGAGTCTTTTGCCAAAATAATATTCTTGAGTTACCGGTAAAACATTGGGGGCCACCCTGCATTTCTTAGAAGAACACACACACACACACACACACACACACACACACACACACACACACACACACACACACACACACACACACAAACTTTAAAAATGAGATATTTTTGCAACTTTTAAGCGAAAGATTTGAGAAACTTTTTCAGGCTTTCTTCTCACAAATAACCTCTTCTAACAACCAAAATGTTCAAATTTGGACTTATCAGTTCAAAATACATTTTGCTAAATTATGAATATTTTTATGAGAAACCTTATATTTTCTTTTTAGCAATAAGCTCTCAGTAGACTTTTTTCAACAAAGCGAAATGTTAATACAGGTTTTAAATGTTAACTCAGCATTGACTAATGTTGCTGTTTATAAGGACACTTATTTTGCCCAAAATATAGTTACCTTTGTTTGAAAAAAATATTTTACTAGTATAAAAATTAACGAGGTGCAAACTTGTAGATAACACACCGTTTCTAATAATGCATTAGATTTTCCAAAAGAAAGTAACCTAAACACGGAGACTGGTGAGATGTCAAAATCTCGAGCTCATATGGAATCTGGCGTACGAATGGTGTATGGGCTTGATATAGGTATAGATGTTGTACCTTTTATGATACTATTTGTTAGTACAAACAAATAATACTTACAGAGAATAGATAACGAGAAGTGTGTTGAGTAGGAACAGCCATTTTTATTTTTTCTCAAAGGCATATAACTCGTACAACCAAAACAACAAAACAAGATAATCCATATCATGACATCCTTCTTTCATCAAAGGAATGATTGTTCAAGCAGAGTTTGCCTGAGGGGTTTCAGATATGAACACTTCCTATGGGTTGTACCTTTTGGGGGGTTTACGATACGACCTGATCTCGTGATTGTTCCAGATGGTTTGTTATTACTGGACTGTGTCCTATGTACAGGTCTGTGTGTTTCTGCTGATGGAGTGCAGATGTTGGTATGTGTGTTGGTAGTTTCTGCAGGAAGTATTTTTGGAATATTGGGTGTTTTGAGCTGTGTGTGATGCAGAGGTGTATTATGCAGAAATGCCTGTGTCGTATTGGAAGTGTAGACATCTTCCTTGAGATGCCTGCGATTTCTACGAAGAACTTGTCCTGATGGGGTCTCGACAATGTACGAACGTGGTTCAGTGTAGGCTTGTCTGACAACCGCTGGAGTCCATCTTCTCGTGTCCTGGTCTTGTACCTGCACCCGTTGTCCTACGCAAAGATTAGGGAGATCCTTAGCATATTCATCATGCTGTCTTTTCTGAAACAACTGTCTCTGTAGTAGGTGATCCTGAATCTCCTCTTTCCGGAAATTTTGGTTTGTGCATTTTGTAGGGAGATTGCTGACCAGCTTCCCATTAAATAGTAGTTCTCCCGAGGATGGGATGACATGATCTATCGGAGTTGATCGGAGATACAACAGGCTCATGTTTATGTCCCGATTGCTAAGTATAGCTTTCTTCATGGCTGCTTTGACGGTCTGAACGCATCATTTTGCCATGCCGTTCGATTAGGGGTATTTAAGAGAAGATGTGATATGCTCAAAATCTCATGCTTTAGCAAATTCTCTGAAATGCTGAGAGCTGAAATGTGAGTCATTGTCACTGATAAGTCTTTCTGGGATTCCTTGCTCAGCAAAGATTTGCTTGATAAAAGCGATGACTTCCTTACTAGAGAATTCTCTTATTATCTGGAGGAGCAGCTGGTGCACCTGCAGCATCATTGAGTGGGGCACACTTTGCTCTCTGGAGGAGGCAGTGTAATGTGATCAATTTAATTCCTGCAGGGAGGGTAACCCTAGTATTGTAGGTCCATTGGAGGTTACCACATAGAATTTCACGTATCTCCGTTTGCCCTTGTAGGCACATTGAATTCCAACGGATCCGTGTTGCGGGATACTAGAGCCGTTGTATACCGTAAGAATCGCCGATTCTTTTAGTGTCGTGCCTGGACGTGGGTGACTATTCTGATCTACCCATTCCGGAAACATTTGCTGGAATGTACGTAAGGGGAGTGTATTTCCCTCTGCACCTGTGTCCACCTTGATCTTCAATTCATGAACACCTTTCCCGTTGGGTAGTATAACGTCTAGTGTGGCGAATGCTTCTGACCGAGAGCTTTTCTTTCTGTGGTCATGCACAGAATGAAAAGATATCCTCTCAAATTCGTCAAACACCTAGTACTGAACGTTAATACAGCTCTGACGGTTTTTAAATGTAGGTTGTGCTGCTCCGAATTTTTTGTGCTTGGTAATCCTGTTCGTTTGTGGCTGCCTGTCAGTTTTTTTCTTGACTTGCTGGCACATTTTAGCCCAGTGGTTCTTCCGTCCACATGCTGAGCAGGTGCTGCCTCGAGCAGGGCAATCTCCATGCTGATGATGAAGTTCCCATCTCCCACAGAGATCTGTGCCCTTATGTCCGTGCTTAATTGCATTTATTGGGTTTTCACACTTTCTTTAAAGTTCGCCCATTTTTTGCGTGTATTCAATTGAAACCTCCCACACATGTTTAGCGCTTCTGGCATGGTCATGGTTTCGTTTTTGCTTAGTAGCTGTTTTTGCAACTCCGGGAATTTAGTTCCAAAAATTAACTGGTCAATCACTCGTTCTTTCAGCTCACGCTCATCTCTGAACTTGCATTTGTGTGCTTGCAGCCTGCACCTTGCGAGAAAATCAATGTTTTCTGCTTCTTTTTGTGAGTAATTTTGTAAGCAAAAACGTGCGATCCGAAAATTAACATGAGGTTCTAACTGTTGGAGGAATTTCTTCCCATATTACAGAAGGATTGCGTCTGTCGGCCTGGTTTACGAATGACCAACAATTGTATCGTCTTAGCCTTTCTTCCCCCGACAATAAGAGAATGTTAACTTGTTTATCTTCGGCAATACCTCTCACGGAAAAGTACAACTCACATTGTTGCCTGGAGAATTTGAAGGATTCCACCAAATTAGTCTTTTCCCAGCACATATGTAGTTTACTTGTATGATTTGACATCGTTCTTGTTATTATTAAAATAATACAAGGGATTTAAGAGAAGAAACAAGAAAACTTACAGTTTACAGGGTGTAGATTCAATATGGCGTCTTTTGGGACATGTGTTAGCCGGTAAGAGGACAGAAATGTTGTTGGATAGTCAAGATTCTCCTGTTTTTTTTTTTTTTTTTTTTTTTGTTTATGATAACGTTCCGTGCTTGAGTTTTACCGCTGCCACCATATTGTACCGTTTATGACACTATTTGTTAGTACAAACAAATAATACTTACGGAGAATAGATAACGAGACGTGTGTAGAGAAGGATCAGCCATTTTCATCCTCTCTCAAGGGCATATAACTCGTACAACCAAAATAACAAAACCAGATAAGATACTCCATATCATGACAATCGAGCTCAGTCATCTCTTTATCTTTAATGTCAATTTCTCATTATTCCAGTTTTCTTAAAATAGCTTTTCCAAATTTAGGGAATTGTTCAAATCCATTTTTGTGGTCGAAAGGCTGGAGCCACCTTCTTAACTCCAACCTACTTCAATTTGTGTCTCTTACCTATACCTGGTTGCAGTAGGTTCTTAGAATGTATTACTCTATATTGAACATGTACTCACCCAGGTAAGTGAATTTGGTGACGAATCTGATTTTCAAAATACCTAGACGAAGGAGAAGCCTCAAAATTATCATACAAACAATATTTTTCCTTCATGTCGGCACCTCCTGACATTTTTCTTGCTCCCCTCTCTGATAACTTTAGAGGCAAACCGGCTTTCTAAGACATTTGCACCCCTTTTTAGTAATTAAGATTTTCTTAAGAATACAATACTAGCCTTTTTACTTTGTTTACTTTCAGTTTCTCGATTAACCTCCAGTATCACACACACACACACACATATATATATATAGTCAGTAGCTTGAGAGACCTGAATTCAAACCCAAGTCGACTCATACCAAAGATTAAAAAAAATGGCACTTGATGCCTCTATGCTTAAGACTCAGCATTATAAGGTAGAGATCAAGGGTAAAGTTGAGCAATCAATGGAAAAAGTAGCTTCCTCCTCTCGACCTCGATACTGTTGCTATTGAAAAGGAAGCCTTCGGGTCTCTGTCGACTATGGTCGCCAACTTTCCTTTCATATAGTTTAAGTCTATACGTATGAATTTATTCATCAGGTAAAATTCCTGAAATAGTTATCTGTCTGCTAGTCAAAATTTCTGACTGAAAAAAGTCGCCTGTTTGACTAAATTCACGTATTTCTAAATGTTACATATATATATATATATATATATATATATATATATATATATGTGTGTGTGTGTGTGTGTGTGTGTAAGAAAAACAGTTGTCAGGTGAGTGACATTTACCGATTGTGAGAATATTATTTTGTTATACCGGAAAAAAAATCAAATCTTTAATGATTAAAACTCCCTCATTTGTTAGGAAATAAATATACTTAAATAAAAGAAATTGGAAAAAATGCCTGTAAAGTAAAATTCACGGATTTGAAAAAAAAAGAAAATCATTTTGTGATAAAATCTTCCGTTTGGCAGTTGGACAAAATGCTTGAATATCAAAAATAGATAAATAAAACGAACATTTTTCTAGCTTGATGCGTTGCGAAGAGAAACTGACTGATTTGCATGTTTTAGAGAAAAAAATGTACTGAGTAGAATCCTGAACAATAATACACAAACACATGCAAAATTTCTGTGCAGCACCGGGCTGGTGACACTTTTTCTTAACAAGATGAATTAAAAGTCAGTTTAAAGCCTGATCAAAAAAATTCATTCGGGAATAAATCGCGTATTTAAAAAGAAAAATCCACCACTTGGGTAAATTTTGTAAATTTCTAAACCATTCGCTCCTAAGTTAGTCAACATTTACGCCATGTCTGGAACATTTATTTGATGGTAAGAAAAACGTCGCACACCACTTAACCAACCATTAAATTAGGATAATTTCGTTTCCTCACTGGAGGAGTTCGTTGGAGCACCGTGATGGACTCGGCTGTCAAGATTTGAAGTTTTGCCGTTCATAGCATTTCAGTGGGCAAGGGAAGTTACTTGGCAGAACATTCCATTAACTATTTAGAAAAAGAAAAGGAAAAAAGGACACCCCTCTCTTACCCACCAGTTAGACGATGAAAATAAATTTTACCGCTTAGAGCCGCCCCAGGCCAAGAGCAATTTATACAGTAAAGGTATTGAAGATTTCTCCGGTTTGAAGTCAGCTCTCTGTCACGAGTACTAGTTCTAACTAGCTGAAGTACACATCTACGTTGGGCAAGCAGTCAAGACTTGAATCTCAGAGACTGCAAAAATTACATCTATTCATAATTTTTTCTAATCTCTGCTTATTGAGCATCTGGTGGTGTAATGGTTAACAAGCTAATAGAAGTGTAATGGTTCACGACCTGGACTAAAACTATTTAGTTGTACTAGGAATGCTTGGTGATAGGGAAGATTCGAAGCTCTACTCACCAAGAACCAATATTAGCATTAGTATGCCCAAGATATACAAATACTGAACACAGCAAAATAAAAGGCAAGATAAACTTATCTACACATTCAAGAGCATTTAACCTTTCATAGACATAATATACATAGGTGTCCTATGTTACAATTATTCACATGAGCCAAAAGTACGTGCTAGCGATACGAAATTGAAAAAAGACTTATTTGACAAGTGTGGGTAAAAAACCCCAAGAGGCTTTAAATTCCCTTGCAGAGTTAGAGTTATCATCTCTACTATTACATTCGAAGAACAGAGACAAAAAGTGGTCGAAAATTGGTTTTAGGAACTCTCATGTGAAACCCTTCGACGACATTAACGGAATTCCAATTCTCAAAGTGAGATAGTTATTTATCGTCTCTACTATAATGAATTTGATCCTCACAAGATGCCCTGTGCTTCTAACTTTGTGTCGAATCTGAATACTCTTTTGGAACCTATTTGTAGTGCAGCAGTGACCAAGCTAGTATCATAAACTATTACTACTGAGTAGTGAGTTCGATCCTCATTCAATGCTTCCTTTAGCTTTGTGTTAAACCTAAGCTATGTGTTTTGTGAGTTTGATTTTTACGTGGTGCCGTTGCATGTCCTGAAAAATATGCTGGTGTCAGCAAATAACACTGACTGTTCATGGTGGAATAAATGATAACTGTAAAGATTGAATTAAATGTATCACGTTAACTCCGAAATGTAAACTAAATATTTTGAAGGTTTGCATTTATTATTAAACCCGCACATAACATTCAACACAAAACTTAGCAAATTGAAAAAGGTTTGTCGCATTGAATAATAATGATTTTTTATTACATTATTAAATCATTTATGTTGGTATCATTATTCAAGAACTATGATGATAAGTAATGAATTTAACTAAAACCGAAAATATATATATATATATATATATATATATATATATATACGTGTGTGTGTGTGTGTGTGTGTGTGTGTGTGTCGTTGGGCAGCAGCCTTTCATTTAAGCATATTTGATTAAACAATTTTGCCTATATAATTTCATAATTTATAAAGATCCTTTCGAGTTTCCTGATAAGTGTTTTGGTTTCAGGTTGGTATTGGTGGATGAATTTATCAAAATTGTCCCGAGCACTTTAGGACCTTTCATAGGCCATCATCAGGGGTTGCTTGCATGTGTAAAGAGTGTTTTTGAAAGATTTTTAAAAAAAAATTTATAACATTAGAAAATTACGTAAATGCAGAGTTGGATAAAACTGAGATGCTGATGAATTTAAAAAACAGGACGTTATCAACGGAAATCGAATAATATCAAGAAATATAGAATATTAAAAAAAAGCAAAAAACTAAAGGCATTTCAAAACATCGTTGCTATGACTACAAAAAATGATGAGCAAAAATATTGAAAGACATTTAGCGTCCAGCAGTCATTAGCCTCCTCAGGAGCTGTTGCTTCTAGACGCTCTGCGTACACCTGGATTTAATCTTTACCTTAATTCTCTCCATGTTTCGTATCATTTTATTACAAAAAGAGAATACTGCAAACTGAATTTTGCCTATCAGATTTTCAAAGGCGAACGTCTTTTTACAAGTTTCTTGTATTTATTACAATAGGAATAAAGTCACTGATGCAATTGAAATAAATAATCAGTTCAGTTTAATATTATCATTAAATATCATGAACTTATCATATTATTATTAAATATAAACTTTAAACGGAATAATTTTCATTAGGTAAACAATGCGTATCTTGCTTTTTAGAAATACACTCTACTGGTTTAGGTGCTCAATACATCTAGCCAGGTGCCACAAACGGCATGATTGAGCCCCTTGTCGTGATGTAATGATTGACGAGCTAGTAACGCAGACTAGTCAATATTGATTTGTGAGTTCGATTTTCATTAAGTGTCTCTTACTAGAAGGTTTATATCAAAACTAAACTTAGCTTCGTAAGCTACTATTTTGAAATAAATATTTTTCAGGAAATATATATAAAATCAATGACATGTCCGAAAACAGCCCGGTTCTAAATCTAGTTGATAATATATGGTCAAAATTTGATAGAAAATCGCTTATGAGAAGGTTCCACCCACTAAGGAAGTATTAACTGCCATTCGAGAATTTTGGAATCACTTTGATAAATTTGTTACGTTTAGTTTTGTTGTGTTTTATAGCATAGGGACCCTTATGCGTTATTTAGTGCGAAATCGTATTTATCAACACACACACACACACACACACACACACACACACACACACACACACACACACACACACATATGTATATATAGTTATGCAGTTAGTTTAATGTCATACCAAAACACTTGTTTGGTAGTGGTCTTTACCCTCAGTGTATTTAAAAGCCCCAGCCGACAGGGCGAAAAGAATATTGTATTTGATTAGTAAAATCCATGCTTGAGTTAATGCTGTCTTGTTCGACGGGAGGCAACCAAGTATTTTTCTAATTGTTTGTCTATCGTTATTTCTCAATATTGTGTTATTCTAGAATATTTTCCTTTGTATGGTATGGAAAATATTATACCATTAATTTAAATAATTTGATCTTGTTTATTGAATGAATATTTTATGGAGCCAGAATGATGGGTTATTGAATAAAGAAGATTTTGCGTTTTATTTGTTATTAGTTTATTTTCAGCTAAGTTAAAATAAACAAACAAGTTGAACATTCTCAAAGTCTCCTAATTTCATCTGGCCCAGTCGGCTGGTGCTGCAGAATACACTGACTGCATCTCTGTAGAGGGGTAAGACTCCTCGAACGAGTGCACTGGATATGACACAAAATAATCTGATGGTATGGCTCCAGTAAGGCTTTATTGCTATCACTCCCAGGCCCACTCTGGCCCAGAGTGGTAGCACCTGATAGGGTCCTATCTATGGGTAAAATAAAACTGTTTGGCATTTAAACTGTATAAACTAAAGTTGGCGACCTTAGTCGAGGATGACCCGAAGGTTCCCTTTTCGATAGCTACTACACCAAGGTGTAGGGGAGGGCGCTACTTTCCCTGGATTGCTCCACTTTACTCCTGATATCTACCTTATAATGCTGAGTATTAATCAAGGTGGCATCAAGTACCATATTTTGAGTCTTTGGGTTTACTCGACCTGGGATTGAACCCGGTCTCCCGGACCACTGGCGAACACTCTACTGATCAGACCAATGGCCTGGTCAATTGTTTGAAATATAACTGTTTATAGGTATGAAAATGGATTTGGCTTCAAATAACCGACAATGGTTGATATTCTATAAAATCAAACCAAACCAAATCATTTAACTGTGTGCAGACAAAGGATTAAAAGTAAATAAAAAGATTCGCATTTGATATAAATACTTGAAATCATTGAACTGTGAAGAAAAATGAGTTCAGGTTTGTTTAAAAATGTCAGTAGTAAAATGTTTACCAATCATTTGTATTTAATATATAAGTATAAACAGGAATTGGCATTAAACAATCTACAATGTTTGACAAGATATAAATGGTGATTGTTCGTATGTTTGTTTGATTTTAACTGTCTGCAAACAAATGGTTTATGTTAAATTTAATTGCTAGTGTTAGATGGTTATACTTGAAAGCATATAATTGTGTGCAAACAAATGAGTTTGTGCTTGTCTAAAATGTTACATATGAAGTATTCGTTTATAAATCTTAGGTTTAATGAATATAAAAAAAAAACAGAATTTGGCTTTGAATAACCTAAAAAAGTTGATAGGCCATAAAATCCAGTCAACCAACTAACCAACCAACCAACCAAATCCTAATTTCCTAATTTTTGCCGGAGGTAGTAAATATCTGCAGCCAATGAAAAATTTATACCTAACAGATACATGAAATGTAATTACAGTAAATACAAGTAGGAGGGAATCCCCGTGGCGGAGTGTTTAACGAGTTGGACTGTGATGTCGTAGTAAACGAGTTCGAAATCTGGTCGCACTTTAACTTTCGGACTAATACCAAAGAGAAATACCCCCGTATCCACCCCATAAATATTAGCACTACTAGTCTTTTACAAGAATCGCTTTGGCATTAAATAATCCATAAAGGTTGATATGCCATTAAAACAAAGAAAGCAAAACAAAAGGTAATGTTTAATACCAAATATAATTCCCCACAAAAGAAAAGATATTTATTAATTGGATTTTTATATTATCTTATAAAGTTAATAACGTATAGTGAAAGAATTCTCAGAATTTTGAGGAGAAATATTTTTGTTGATTCAGTTTAGGGATATTTAAGATATTAATTGATTTAAATGATTATTTTCCGTGTGTTAGTATTAACTCGGCAATGATATTGTGCAATTATTTTACATCTACCTAAAGAAATACTGATAGATCAAACTGAAATGTTTGCTTAAATGAGTGAAATGCAGCTAATTATTGATTATAATCAAAGACTTTTGTATCGAGAACAATCACTTTTGGTTTGGTTTGTTGTTGTTTTTGTTTTAATGGCGTATCAACCTTTGTGGATTATTTAACGTCAAAGCCATCCTTGTAGAAGAACAGTAATCATACTATTCAACCCATAGCTGGGGAAAAAAGGAGGTCCACACTTTTCCTCGTGGTGTAATGGTTAAAGTTATGGACTGCAGAATCGTAGAAAGTGAGTTCGAAGTCTAGTCGCGTTATTATGTTCACTTTCGGACAAATACCCTTAGGAAAAGCATGAAGCCTCTAATCTTCTCGGCTATGGGTTATATAGTACCACGGCTGTTTTTCTAGAAGGATGGCTATCGCATTAAATAACCTACGAAGGTCGATATGCCATTGAACAAAGAAACCAAACCAAAATTACTTTT
Organism: Sepioteuthis lessoniana; assembly: GCA_963585895.1. Taxonomy (NCBI): domain Eukaryota; kingdom Metazoa; phylum Mollusca; class Cephalopoda; order Myopsida; family Loliginidae; genus Sepioteuthis; species Sepioteuthis lessoniana. The sequence continues at coordinate 54,211 of CAUZXS010000120.1, forward strand.
TCTAGTTGCTGGGCAGAACGTGTTATTTCCCAATTACTTAAAATGAATTGAAAAGACCTTTTTCTTTTTCTTAAAATTTTACTTTTTCGATCTGAATAATGTCATTTTTAAATTTATGCATTTTTTGTCAAAATTTTTGCTAGATTCAGTGTTAAGATAGTGATAGAAAATTCTCTAAAACTTTCAAAAGATTTTCATTCATTTTTGTATAACTTTAGTGTCATTTTTTTAAATTCATATATTGTTTTATTAAAATCTTATATAAATGAAAATATGTAAATTTGCCCATTTTTACATTGAAAATAGTTTAGTGCTTACATTTCATTATCTAAGTTGCAACAGCAACGTTTTAAAGGAATAATGCTCATTTGTATACTTAAGCAATTAAGAAATAGCGCATACTATCCATGAACAAAATTTGAGTTTCATATTGTTATAATCATAATTACTGGCCTATTATGAGAGACCGTCTATTACATTGCTACATTTTATCACGTTTACTTAAAACTAAATCAAAACAATTCTCCGTCTATCAAGGACAGACAAACAAACTCTTCATAATTAGCAATATAGTTATTAGCATACTAAGAGAGTCTGTCTATTACTATTGGTATTCTTAGCCACGTTTACTTAAATCTATATCAAACTATTTGTTCATCAACAGAGAAAAAACAAGATCTTCACAATTATTAATATAGTTATTGGCACATGAGGAGATACTATTTGTTACTATAGGTACATTTAGTCTAATGAGTAGCGTGTTCGCCAATGGTCCGGGATATCGGGGTTCAATCACAGGTCGAGTCATACCAAAACTCAAAAAATAGTACTTGGTGCCGCCTTGCTTAACACTCAGCATTATAAGGCAACGATCAAGGGTAAAGTGGGGCAATCCAAGGAATGGAGTTGCACCCTCCTCTACACCTCAGTGTGGGAGCTATTGAAAAAGAAGCCTTCGGGTCACTCTCGACTAAGGTCGTACATAAAACTATCTCAAACTACTTGTTCGTCTATTGATAAACTCGTCTCACTTATTGATATAGATCTTACTACTAGTCTTTGTTGCGCCCCGGGAATTTTGTACACATTAGCCTTCGATCCTTATTTTCATTCCTTGAGCAATGAACGGAAGTACCAAAGGACGTCCTGTACTTAAGTCTCAAGGGAAAAAAAAATCAGTAGATTGCATGAATTGGCGTTTGTTCATTGTTTGTAGGAATAATGTTTGCAAGAACTTTTTTTCGAAACGATTTTTTAGGAGGAAATACTTTTATATTACGATATAAATCATTTGGATAAATTACTGGAATGAAAGAATGTAAAAGAAGCAAACTCAAGAAAGTAGTTTTTTTTTTCTTTATTCCCAATAATTCGTCTCGCTGATATATATATATTAGACTCTAAACATACACACACATATATAGATTCTATTATATATATATATATATATATATATATATATATATATATATATATATATATATATATATATATATATAATAGATTCTGTGATGCCCATAGGCATGAATATATACGTTCGTGTGGGTAAAACTGAAAATCTTTTTCAATGCATACCCATTAATTCTTATAAATGAGGCGATTGCCTGCCCAATTGAAAAGCAATCGGATAAAAACGCATCTACTTGGTTTATAGATTCTCTCTGATGTGCTATCACAGCGCTTGATTTAATTTCAAGTTCAAAGCGTGCCATAAAAGGAGACATGAAGAAACCTATACAACGAATATAAACATTACGTTAAATATATTAGAGATGATATAATAAATATTAATTTTGATAAATCGCGAGATTTATGCCGGCCGTTATATTCATCAAGGAAAGAAGAGATTAATGAGAAAATAAATAGAAATAACTTAACATCGTAAAGACGAAATTGCTGCAAAGGATGAACTTAGTCGCAAAAATACATAGAAATCATGATTTCATTAAATAAAACATTTATATTTTCATAATAGATAAGTAAAAAGAATTTTTTTTATTTTATTTTAAGTTTTGTAATCTTAATGAATAATAACAATAGGAAAGATATTGTTTATCTTCGATAGATTGATGCATTATCTTCGATAGATTGATAGATTGATTCTACATTGTTAATGTAGAACAATCAGCTTTGCAATTCATTTTGTAGTTCATCATTACCAATGCATGCTATAGTCAAATTATAACAATACATTTTTATTGCAAAATGATTTCTAATGTATTTTATACTAAAATCATTCCCAATGCATTTTTATAAAAATAATAATTTCCAATAGTTTTTTACGGTAAAATCATTTCCAAAGTATTTTTATAGTAAAATATTTTCCTAGAGTAATTTTCTTTAGGGTAAACTTATTTCAAGTTCATTTTTATCATAAAATCATTATCAGTACAATTTAGAGTGAAATAATTTTCTATGCGTTTTACATTGAAATCTTTTGTAATGCATCAAGATTAATAATTAGGCCATCATCCATTGTACAAAATTATTTGGTTTTAAGTCGAGCAATTATATGATTTCAAGTAACTACTACTGATAATAATTCTAAGCGAATAATTACAACTTCAACAAACTATTATAATTGTAAATGAATTCCACACGCTTATTTATTATCAAATTCTCGTATCTAATATTAATTATTTGCAACAGATATATTTGACGCATATATGAGACCCTAACAAGTATCATCACTTCAGAACTGGAACCTCACCAACATATACAGTTAAGTGTCATACACAGAACACCCCAATATAGCAATTATACATTTTTTTGCACACAATCACTCGGATTCAAGCAATCCTGTCCAACTGTAATGATTTTCAAAGAGATTTATGGGATGTCTCAATATACATGGGATCCACATGACTTCTAATAACTCTACAATAAATAATGTTGTGTTCTTTTTGGTTTCAGATTTGAAATAGTATACTATAACAATATCAATCCACGATCCCAATGCTTTGGACAAGAAAGGAAAAATATTTTGCGTCACTACTTATTTGGAGACAAAATCATTCAAAACTGTCTGAAAATAGATGCAACTAATTAATATGATAATGATTTATTACTGAGAAAAGAAACTCAAAAAAGATCGCATGTTATGGAAGCTGATATAATAACAATTAAAAGAATATTGATTTGATGTCTCTACCTCAAAGGAGTGTTAGTATATGTTACACTTCCATCTATGAGACAAACATGTCTGTTCAATCATTTCCAAAGCATAATTATTTTTAACTATTTTTGAAACTATACAACAGTTTGAAAATTATTTGTATTACATAAGAATACTTGATAAATAAAATTACTAATATTAAATTGTAATATTTGAAAAAATTTAAAAGTGCGCTAACAAATGATAAATATTAAATAGAATTATTCACGTTAGGCAGGAATACTTGAAACAATTTAACGGTGTGCAAACAAATGAGCTGTTACAACTCGTTTAAAAATAAAGTTACATACAAACTATTCACTTACAAATTATATATATATATATATATATATATATATATATATATATATATATATATATATATATATAGGATTTGAACATTAAATTACCCAAAAGTGTTGATATGCCGTAAAACGCCAACCAGTCATTAAATATACTAACCTCTGTCACAAGCAGGATGCGACACAAACTTGAAATGGAATAAAGTTGATTTAAATTCGATTTTTCTTTAACCCAGTTCGCTGAGGGCTGTAGAATATACCGACTGCATCTCTGCTGACCGGTAAGACCTAACGAATGAACTGGATAAGACAATAAACTGCATCTGATGTAGTAATTCAGTTCTAAAGCTTCTGAAGGGTAATGTTGAGTACCCCTTCATTGCCATTACTCCTAGATCCACTCAGGCCCTGATTGGAGCACTTGATAGGTTCCATCTATGGGTCAAGCAGAAATGTTTGACATTTAAACTGTGAGCAAACAAATGACTTATGTTGAATTGAATTGTTAGAAATTGAATGATTCGATCCTTTAAGTGTGTGAACAAATGAATGATGTTTGATTGAATTGTTAGTGATACATAGCTATACTTGAAATCATTTGACTGTGTTCAAACGCATGAGTAATATTCTTACTTCATAGCAATACTTAAAATCATTTAACAAATGATTGCCCAGTCGGCTGGGGCTGTAGAATACACCGACTACTTCTATGAGGGGGGTAAGACTCCACCCAACGACTATCCTGGATAGGACACTAAACAATCTGATGGTGAAGTTTCAGTAATGGTATAATTTTGAGGAATGCGGGTAGCCCTTCATTACCATCGCTCCCAGGTCCACTCCGACTCGGAGTGCAAGCATCTGATAAGGTCCTATCTATGGGTCAAATAGAACTAAACTGTTGGTTGAGATGGGATTGTTTCTGCAGTTAAACAGCGTATTCATGATAAACTGAATTGTTCAAAATAGAAGTTTTGACATTTAAAATACATACTTATACTTAACTGAATTGTTAGAAATAAAACTGTTTTTAAATTCAACTCTATGTATTGCCCAGATGGCTTGGGCTGTAGAATACACCGATTGCACCTCTGCAGAGGGGTAAGACCTGACCCTGAACCACTGTTCTGGATATGACAATGAACAATCTGATGGTGAGGTTCCAGTAATTCTGGAGCTTTGGGGAATGCAGAGTTATCCTTCCTTACGATTGCTCTCAGGTTCAGTTTGACCCGGAGTGGTAGCGCCTGATCTATGGTTCAAATAGAACTAAACTGTGTACTTATGCGCAACTGAATAGCTTGAAATAGGACTGTTTTGACATTTAGACTGCGTACTTATACTAAATTGAATTGTTTGAAATAGGACTGTTTTTGTATGCTAAACTGAATTGTTTGAAATAGATCTGTTTTAGCATTTAACTGTGTGTAAACAAAAACTATACTTATACTAAACTGAATTGTTGAAATTAGAACTGTTTGACTAAACTGAAGAGCTTGAAATAGAACTGTTTTGAAAAATGTACTGTTTACTAATGCTAAACTGAATAGCTTGAAATAGAAAAGTTTATTTGTATAAAAATGGATTTGGCATTGAATAACCTACAAAAGTTGATATGCCCTAAAACCCAAACAAACAAACATTAAGAAATGAATGAATAATGTTCAATTGAATAATTGGTGTTAAATTGCAATACATGTAACCACTTCACTGTGTTCAAACAAATGATCAATATTGAATAGAATTATAAGTGTTAGATTCAAATCATTGAAACCATTTAACTGTGTAGAAACAATAGCAATACTTGTGTGCAAAAAAGTTAGATCTAACTCATTTAAAAAGAAAATTCCTTTCAAATCATTTAAATTTGTGTAAACAAATAATTGATGTTGAATTAAATTGTGACTGTTTGAAAGCAATTCTTGAAACCATTTAACTGTGCGCAAAAAATGTGCTCTGGCTCATTTAGAAATGTTATCTACAACATATGTTTACAAATGATATATATAAGTAGAAAGAGGATTTGGCATTAAATAACCTACAAGGCTTATATGCCATAAAATCCAACCAACCAACCAATTTTCCTTCTCGTAGATTAGTTGTCTTACCCATAATTAAGATCTCAATCTACCCAACCAGTTATCAATAGCTGAAGAAGGTATAGTGGGTGGGGGTTGTGGATATTATTATTGAAACATTTAAACGGACATCTTTGCTTTTTTACTACCCACTTCCAAAATATAAAATGTACCGAACGGTAAGTAATTTCCTACTACAAAAGAGTCCAATATTTTTTTCAGATGGAAATAATAAGAAAAAAAAGACAAAAAGATATAGAAATAAACGATAATCACAGGGCATTTAGTAAGCATATAATGTGGATAAAAAAGAAATACTTAATAACAATTTAGTGAATGTAAGAAATAGTATTTGTTGGTTTGGTTTGGGTATGTTTTATGGCATATCAACCCTTGTGAATTATTTAATGCCAAATCCTGTTTAAACATGCGTATTTTATGTTTGGTTTGTGGATTGCTTGGTTGTGTTTGATGGCATATCAACCCTTCAAACGAAGTGCCCGTGGTGTAATGGTTATCGTCGTAGGAAATGAACACGGCGACACGAGTTCAACCCTTCTAAGTTATTTAATGATAAATCCTATTTATACACTTGTATTAAATATATGTGATTTGTAACCAAGGAGCCATAGTTCATTTGTTTGTACACAGTTAAATGGTTTCAACTATTGCAATCTAACTCTATTAGTTTTCACATACAGTTAAATGGTTCTAAGACTTGCTATATAATACTAATAATTCAATCTAACATCTAATCATTTGTTGGCGAACAAATGATTTCAAATTTAGAAAAGTATTACATATTTCTATTTGACCAATGAATGGGGCCCTAACATATACTACGACACCAGATCCGAGTGAACCAGGGATTATTAACAATGAAAGGAGGTACCCGTATTGTAACGTCGTAGGAAATGGACACGGCGACACGAGTTCAAATCCTGGACGAGACTGATTGCATTTCACATAGCACTAATACCCTTTGGGAAAGGTATGAATCCAATTATTCTCCCTCCAGCTATGGGTAAATAGTCGGACAGACTGGGTTCTTCAGCATTGGTTAGGCAACTAGTCTAGGAGAATGAAAACTCTGAATTCAAACCTGTTAAACTCCGCTTAAAAATTTGTAGGGGTTGGTAAATATGATTAGCAATGAAAGGACATACTACATTCCCTAAATATCTTGGACTGGAGCCTCACCATCAAATGCAGTTTAGTGTCATATCAGGACACTCGTTAGTAGGGCTCTTACCCCTCTGTAGAGTTGCATTTGGCGTAATCTACAGCCTCAGGGCGGAATTAGTATTTATGTACGTAAAAATGTAAGTAGAGAAATTATACCGTAAAGTAAATTACCATGACCCGAAAATCAGGCAAACGCTTGTGCGCAACATACGGAACCACTGGACAGCGGTTTTAACCTTATTAGGTCTCACCAGCGGTGTATACCGTGATCTCCTCCATTGGAGATCGATCTGCTTACAATTGGTGTAACTGTTATTAATTTGTTGCAAATGTTTTTTTTTTGTTTTGTTTTTGTATCTAAAATGTTTATTTTTTATTTTAAATGTAAAGTTCATCCAGTATGAAATCAAATTCATACTGATGGCAAATTCATACTGATGGCATACTGATGGCATTTCGAAGGAAAATGTTTATTTCTGAAGATGTGTCAATATTTGGAGTTGCTCAGTGTGTGATTTTCAAATAT
>CAUZXS010000121.1:0-12500 GCA_963585895.1 Sepioteuthis lessoniana
ATAAGCGGTCACATATATCAGTGCAGAACAGATTTATCATTTCTTCCATGTTATCATGAAACTACTAACATTTAAACAAAGCCAGAAAAAGTTTTCTTGATGTTTTATTTGTATAAATGATTTTGTAACTACACGTTCCTGGAAGAGCCAGAACTAGAGGTTCCCCGTCTGAAAGAGCTAAGTTTTATACCCAGTACAACTTTCAAAATTAGGATTGGTTTCTGTTTTAATGGTATATCAAACTTCCTGGGTTATGTTAAATCCATCTTTGTAGAACTGTCGTTGTACTATTTAACTCATAAAGGAGTTTCTTATCTTTCCCAATGATATTAGTCCGAAAGTGAATTTAACTACTCAACTGAAATTCGAACTTGCTCACTAGGGTGTCGCTGTCCAGCATGTTAGCCTCTACCCTTCGAGGATTTCGTCGTCAATATTGGGTGATGCTATAAATGAAACACTTTATATTTGCGAATATTATAATTTGGCTCATTGTATGACTACGTTGTTTTTGTTAAAAACATTTTCAAATTATTCAAATTTCGGCATTGAATAACCCAAAAAAGCGTTGATATGCAGTTGAATAGATAAACCAAGCCAAATATAAACACACATGCCAATGAAAAAAACACGCATTTAATTAGACACCTTTGCACGGACAGGATGCGACGCAAGGTCAATTTTTTAGCAGATTTTAATAGGTTAGAATTCAGAGCTTTCTTTCGGTAAATTTGTTTGCCTAACCAAGATTTAAAAAAAAACCAACTGCCCTCCTATTCATCCATGGCTAGGGGGAGGATAATTGGATTCATACTTTTCCCAAAGCTCTAACTGGTATGTGAAATGCAATCAACCTCGGTTTGGATTTGAACTCGGGTCACTGAGTCCATTTCCAACAGTGATAAAAAGAAGCATATGTATGAAATTGTGAATACAATAACTGATTAGAAAGCAATATTTTATTAACACGATACTCCTTTACTGTAGAGCAAAATTAACAAATGACTATGTTCTTAAGTATCGTTGAGTTGGGGGTCTCGGGAGAAGGATATGTTGGTGGCACTACTGCTTAGTTTTTCTTCCTTGTTAATGAATAATATATATATATGTGTGTGTGTGTGTGTGTGTGTTACTCCCTGCAATCTTTTCTCCTCGGCGTTTGCTGGTGGTCTTTCACTGACGTCTAAGTGACAGTAAGTTTCTTCAGCTCTCCAGGAATCTTTTCAGTAACTTAGTCGATGTTAAAAATATTGCAGTCTGGATGGTCTTAATTCTTCCACTGATTTACATTTTCTCCAGTCTTTTCTACAGGCTGTTGCGCGTTGTTTCAAGTGCACTAACGAAAGTTATCCAAAGTTATTTTAGTTGTCCGGGAAGGTCCAATGTTTGTCTATCTTTTCACTTTCTTTTATTTTCAGTCAGTAGTCTACTAAAAAGATAAAATGTAAAAAATCACAAGTGCTGTTTTTCTTATTGTTTACACCATTCCTTTCCGCCATATTTGCTCTCATCTATATATACATAAAAATTGAATTTGAAATTAAAAAGGCAAGGATTAACAATAACATCGATAGTTCGGCAGATATTTTGTAAATATTTACAAAAAACGAACAATTCTTTTATTATTATTATTCACTCATTAGAGCTTTTTACATCAGCGTTAGCCGATGGTTTTTCACTGGAGTCTGATAGACAGTAAGTCTCCTCAAGTCTCCAGGACTCTTCTTAGTATTCTGGCCGTTCTCAATAATGCTGTCGTTTGGATGGTCTCCACTCGTCCGCCAACTGCCAACTCCTCTAGTCCCTTTAGCAATCCTTTAGTTACTGTTCCAATTATTATTATTATTATTATTATTATTATTATTATTATTATTATTATTATTATTCACTCATTAGAGCTTTTCACATCAGCGTTAGCCGATGGTTTTTCACTGGAGTCTGAGTGACAGCAAGTCTCCTCAAGTCTCCAGGACTCTTTTTAGTATTCTGGCAGTTCTCAATAATGCTGTCGTTTGGATGGTCTCCACCCGTCCGCCAACTTTCAATTCTTCCAGTCCCTTTAGCAATCCTTTAGTTACTGTTCCAAACGTACAATTGGTATAATTATCACCTACATGTTCCACAGTTTTTTCAATTCCCGAGTAAGGTCGAGATACTTATCCCTCTTTTCACATTCTTTCAGTTTTATTCTGTGGTCAGACGGGGCAGCAAAGTCGACTATTTTTCAAGTTCTCTTTTTTTTGTTGATTATTATTAAATCCGGTATTCTGGCCGGGATTAGGTGATCCGTTTGTATGTTAAAGTCCCATAGGCATTTTCTACGACAGGTGCTGGGTTGTGCATATACCATTTGTTAGTATTATCGAATTTAAGTTTCTTACACATTTCCCAATGAATCACCTTGCCGACCCAGTCATGTATCGCCTTATACTCCCTCTGTGCTAATTTGCTGCATTCGCTTATTATATGATTGGTGGTTTCATCTCTGTCACCATATAGCCTGCATTTGCTATTTTGTTGAGTCTTATCTATTCTTGCTTTGATATGATTGTTTCTTACGGCGTTGTCTTGTGCTGCTATTAGGAGAGATTCTGTTTCTCTCTTAAAGTTTCCTTTTCTTAGCCATGTCCAGGTTTTGTCGTGTGAGATATTGTTTATTAGTCGTTTAAAGCGCCCATAAAGTTGTTTGTCTTCCCATTTTTGTTTCCTAGTTATTGTCATTGTGTTGTTCATCGTGTTCTCAGTTTCGTTTCTGGTGGCTGTAATGAGTCCTCCTTCGTGTTTTTGTAAATAGTCTTTGAGTCGTTGTATGGATGCGTCAACACTGTCTTCAATGCTGGCAAGTCCTCTTCCTCCATCTTTTCTTGAAACATAGAGTCTGTCAACGTTGTCTCTGGGATGTAATGCCTTCTGCATTGTCATTGGTTTTCTTGTTCTTTGGTCCATTTGTTTAAGTTCATCTCTGGTCTATTTGAGAAAGGTTCCGGAATATCTAACGAGAGGTACCGCCTAGGTATTTATTCCTTTGATAAAATTTCTGCTATTGAGTTTTGTCTCTAGTAGTTTACTAGTTCTCCTGAGATATTCTTTCTGAATTTTTTCTTTCATTTCCGCTTGTTTGATGGTGTCAGCCTCCAAGATCCCCAAGTATTTGTAGGTTTCGTTTTCTGCGAGCGTTTTTATCTTATCCTTGTTTGGTAGTTCCATTCTGTTAGTTAGCTGCCGTTTGCCACTTTTACTATCATTATTATTATTATTATTATTACGATGATCATTAAATAAGTTTCCAGGCTTTTTTCGTATGGGGATTTTATTGATAGAATACACATGAAACTCTAGTCCCCTTCGAAGTAATCTCCTCCGGCTGCAATGCACTTGTTGTACCGTTCCAACAACTTCTGGAAGGTCCCATGGAAGTCCTCTTGTGTAAGCGTGTCAATGACCTTCCTTTCAGCCTCTGAGCTTAGCGAATAACCAAAAGTCACAGGGAGCAAGGTCTGGACTATAGGGACGGTGAGGAACTGTCTTGATGCCCATCTTGCTCAAATAGTCTGTGACAAGGATTGAGTTGTGGACTGGTGCATTGTCCTGGTAGAAATGCCACTGACCCGATTTGAAGAGTACTGGCCTCTTCCGACGGAATCACTTTCTGAACTCCCTTAAAACCTCAACATAGTAACCCTAACCCTAACTCTAAACCTTCGGCCAATCAACCCTTACGCCTCCCACACCTTTCTTCATCCCTCACAGACTCCCTGCCTTCCTTGAATCTCTTTTACCGCTTAAAAACTGATGCTCGATTCATGCAAGATGCCCCAAAAGCAGTCTGAAGCCTTTCATACGTTTCTGTGGCATTTTTTCCAAGTTTAAAACACAATTTTATTGCATATCATTCTTCTAAAGTGTCCTCACGTTCAGATTGCATTTTTGAAATTCACCAGCTATGACAATCAGGATTTAGTAGGATTTATTCCAATTGCTGCTGTAGCTGTTCATTTGAACCTGAAATCATAAAAATAGGTCAGTCATCTCATAAGATGTATAGCAATAATATACTGAATTTTCAAGAGTCTACGACAATTTTAAATGCCTGTACAAAAAAAAGTCTGGAAACTTATTGAATGCACCTCGTATTATTATTATTATTTACTCCTTTAGAGTTTTTTTTAATCATCGTTCGCTGATGGTCTTTCACTCGAATTTGAGAGATAACAATTTTCCTCAAGTCTCAACAATATTGTTGTTTGGGTGGTCTCCAGTAGTTCTCCGACTTCCAAGTCTTTTAGCTACTGTACCGAGTGCACCAATCACAATTGATATAATCGTCACCTTCACGTTTCTACTGTTATTGTTGTCATTATTGTTGTTCTTACTCCTTTTCGTGTTTTTCACACCAGTTTTAGTCGATAGTTTCTCACTGGAGTTTAAGTGACAGCAAGTCCCCTCAAGTCTCCAGGACTCTCAGCAATATTCTGGCTGATCTTAATAACACTTTAGTTTAGATGGTCTCAACTCGTCTTCTTATATCTAAATCTTCCAGTCCTTGTATCAATCCTTTGATGTCTGTACCAAGAGCACAAATTTATAATTGGTATAATCGTCACTATCATATTCCGCAGTTTTTCAATTCCCTGGCAATGTCAAGGTACTTATGCTTCTTTTCGCTTTCTTTCACTTTTACTCGGTGGTCAAGCAGGATAGTAAAGTCCACAATTCGGCGAGTTCTCTTTCTTGTTTGTTGTTGTTGATTATTACAAGATCTAATCGTCTGGCCGAGATTAGTTGAGCCATTGTGTCTCAAAATCATAGAGGAGTTTGTGCGTATCATTCTTCAGGGAAGATTCTGGGTTTTGCATATACTCTTTGTTGCTATGATCAAATTGAAATTTCTAACTCGATTCTCAGTGGTTCACCTTTCCCACCTAGTAGTGTCTAGTGTTGTACTCTTTCCATGCTAGTTTATTATTATTATTATTATTATTATTATTATTATTATTCACTCATTAGAGATTTTCATATCAGCGTTAGCCGATGGTCTTTTACTAGAGTCTGAGTGACGGCAAGTCTCCTCAAGTATCCAGGACTTTTCTTAGTATTCTGGCCGTTCTCAACAATGCGGTTGTTTGGATGGTCTCCACTCGTCCGCCAAATTCCAAATCCTCTAGTCCCTTTAGCAATCCTTTAGTTACAGTTCCAAAAGCACCAATTACAACTGGTATAATTGTCACCTGCATGATCCACAGTTTTTTCAATTCCCTAGCAAGGTGGAGGTACTTATCCTTCTTTTCACATTCTTTCAGTTTTATTCTGTGGTCAGCCGGTACAACAAAGTCGACTATTTTTCAAGTTCTCTTTTTTTGTTGTTGATTATTATTAAGTCTGGTATTATTATTATTATTATTATTTACTCATTAGAATTTTTCATATCAGCGTTAGCCGATGGTCTTTCACTGCAGTTTGAGTGACAGCAAATCTCCTCATGTCTCCAGGACTCTTCTTTGTATTCTGGCCGTTCTCAATAATGCTGTAGTTTGGATTGTCTCCACACGTCCGCCAGCTTCCAAGTTCTCCAGTAATCCTTTAGTTACTGTTCCAAACGCACCAATTACAATTGATATAAGTGTCAACTGCATGTTCCACTGTTTTTTCAATTCCCTAGCAAGGTCGAGGTACTTATCCTTTTTCTCTTTTTCATTCACTTTTATTCTGTGGTCAGCCGGGACTGCAAAGTCGACAATTTTGCAAACTCTCTTTTTTTTTTTGTTGTTGATTATTATTAGGTTTGGTCTTCTGGCCGAGATTAGGTGATCCGTGTGTATGTCAAAGTCCTATAGGAATTTATGTGTGTTATTTTCTAAGACAGATGCTGGGTTGTGCATATACCATTTTTATTATTATTCACAAAATTGAGTGACAGCAAGTGTTTTCAGATCTCGAGAACTCTTCTTAATATTCTGGCCGATCTCAATAGTCACGATTCTTTGTTTATTTTCCAATCTTCCATAATCTTTTCCAAGCCTTTAGGGACTGTTCCAAGCTAATTATTTCTATCCCAAGCGCCAAATTTATCTTTCATAGTTATCTTAGTTCTCTGACAAAGATCAAGTACTTGTTTCTATTTTTACCTTCGTTGTTTTTTTCTGTGGTCTGCGGGGACGGCAAAGTCCGCTTTACGGCAAGTTCTCTTTTTTCTTTTTTTTTTCTTTTTTTTTTTTTTCTTTTTTTCTTTTTTGATAATTATCATTTGGTCTGGTCTTCTGGCCAGGATTAGATGATGTGCTTGTACTTCAAAATCCCAGAGAATTTTATGCGTCTCTTTCTCCAGGAAAGATTCTGGTTGGTGCATGTACAATTTGTTCATACAGTCAAATTTAAATTTCTTGCTAAGTTCCGGGTGGATCCGCACGCAGTCGTGTCTAATCTTATACTCCTTTTACGCTAGCTGGATACATTCGCTTATCATCATTTACTCTTTGAGAGTTTTCACATCAGTTTTAGCTGATGGTTTTTCACTGGAGTTTGAGTGACAGAAATTTTGCTCAAGTCTCCAGGAGTCTTCTCAGCATTCTGGCCGTTCTCAATAATGTATGTTTAAATTTTCCCCACTCGTCCTCTAACCTCCAAGTCCTCCAGTCTCTTTAATAATGCTCTGGTGACTGTACCAAAAGCTCCAATCCACCTTCATGTTCCATAATTTCTTCAATTCCCTAGCAAGGTCAAAGTACTTTCTTTCAGTTTCATTCAAGGTCGAGGTACTTATCCTTTTTCTCTCTTTCTTTCACTTTTATTTTGTGGTCAGCCGGGACAGCAAAGTCGACAATTTTGCAAGTTCTCTTTTTTTTTTTTTTTTTGTTGATTATTATTAGGTCTGGTCTTCTGGCCGAGATTAGGTGATCCGTGTGTATGTCAAAGTCCCATAGGAGTTTATGTGTATCATTCTCTAGGAAAGATGCTGGGTTGTGCATATACCAATTGGTCGTATAGTCAAATTTAAATTTCTTGCACATTTCCCGGTGGATTACCTTGCCGACCCAGTCATGTCTAGTCTCATACTTCTTCTGTGCTAATTTTCTGCTTTCACTTATTATGTGGTTGATGGGTTCGTCTTAATCACCACATAACCTACATTTGCTATTTTGTTGCGTCTTATCTATTCTTGCTTTGATATGATTGATTCTTATGGTGTTGTTTTGTGCTGCTACTCGGAGAGAATATGTTTATCTCTTAAGGTTTCCTTTTCTTAGACAGGTCCAGGATTTCTCGTGTGAGATACTGTTTATTAGTCGTTTAAAACGTTATTTTTTCCTATTTCTATTTTCTAATTATTGTCTTTCTGTTGACCTTCGTGTTGTCATTATCGTTTCTGGTGGCTGTAATCAGTCCTCCTTTGGGCTTTTCAATGTAGTCCTCAAGTCGTTGGACCGATGCGTCAACGCCGTCTTCAATACTGATAATTCCTCATGCTCCATCCTTTCTTGATACATATCGTCTGTCAATGTAATACCTTATACATAGTCATTAGTTTTCTTGTTCTTTGGTCCATTTGCTTAAGTTCTTCTCTGGTCCACTTCAAAAAGAGACCCGAATATCTAACGAGTGGCAGACCCCAGGAATTTATTCATTTGATTAGGTTTCTGCTAGATACTTTTATCTCGAGTAGCTTTCTGGTTTTCCTGAAATATTCTTTCTTAATTTTTTCTTTCATCTCCACTTGTTTGATGGTGTCAGCCTCCAAGATGCCCAAGTATTTGTATGTTATCTTTTCTCCGTGAGTTCTAATCTTGTCTTGATTTGGTAGTTCCATTTCGTCCGTCAGATGTCGTATGCCACTTTTCATTACAAGCATGGCTCATTTTTCTATGCCAGATTCCTTATATATATATATATATATATATATTCAGACAGCGTATATTACAGTTTCCAGTTCTTTTTATTTTTTGCAAATAGTTTGATGTCATCCATGTATATTAGGGGATTGATCTTTTCTTGTGATCTACTAAGTTTGTATCCGGCTACGCATTTTCTGAGTATGTGGTTAAGTAGCATCATCGCAATTAATATTATTATCATTCATTTTTGAGTTTTAGCCGATGGTTTCTCCCTGGAGTTTGAGTGACTACAAGTCACCGCAAGTCTCCAGGACTCTCAGTAGTATTCCGGCTGATCTTAATAATGCTGTAGTTTGGATGGTTTTTTACATGTCCTCTTATTTACAAGTCCTCCAGTTCCTGTATCAACCCAACGCACGAACTACAGTTGTTATAATCGTCACTTTCATGTTCCACAATTTTAAAAAATTCCAGAGCAAGGTCCGCGTACTTATCTTTCTTTTGACTTTCTTTCAATTTTACGCTGTGGTCAGCCGGGACAGCAAAGTCCACAATTCGGCAAGATCTCTTTTCGTTGTTGATTATTAATAGGTCTAGTCGTCTGGCCGAGATTAGGAAATCCGTTTGTATTATTGTTACTCTAACATCTTTTCGATTTTTTCACAGCGGTGCTAACCGATGGTTTCTCAATAGAATTTGAGTGACAAGTCCCCTCACATTTCCAGGACTCTTCTCAGTATTCTAGACGATCTCAACAATGCAGTACTTTGGATGGTCTCTGCTCGTCCTCATATTTCCAAGTCATCCAGTCCCTGTACTGATCCTTTAGTGACTTATAATTATTATTATTGCTATTATTATTTATCTAATATAAATGATATTGTATATTTGTATATATACATGAGAGAGAGAGAGAGAGAGAGAGAGAGTGTGTAGTGGGGTGTTAATTTGAACATGAAATTTGGCGCGCGGTTGTATAACTTATTTAAATTTACAAAGAAAACATTATTTTTTTCTTTTGCATTGAATAATTGTACAGATGTTTTCCAAATAACATTATTGTTCTGTACAGATGCTCTTTGTTTCCGTTACGTTATCCAACAGTCAACTTCCTAATAAATCGTTTTACTGAAGAGTATTTTCCGCAAATGATCAGACCAGATGCTCAGGTTACAAGAATCGTTTGGCGTTATTTTTAATGGCATTCTTAAACCATCGACCGGATATGATGAAGAAATCTACAATAATTTCTCGAAGAGAATGAGCTTGTGAACGAGGAAGGAAATCCGGTTTTACGGTCCAGAGCATCTCCTGTAACTGTTTAGTGAGATGTCAACTTATGGAAGTGAATGAAAACTGAACGCTAATAGTAAGACATTTGTCATTCAAAGTTTATTTTAAAAATCCTGTGAAATGAATATTACTGAATGAGCATTGCATTATTAAAGATACAGTGACTTGATCATCACATGAAACGCTGCTTGCAAACTAACTACTTATCATGCCTCGTAGACAGCTAGAGATATCCCTAACATATCTGAATGAAGAATTTTATTTGGATAAGCAAAAAATAGTAAATATTTTTTATTCCGGAAAAAGGTGACGAACATCTCTGTCCTTAGCTTTTCAATGAAATCCAAAGAATTTTATCTGAAAGATTTTTTTGTAACCCGTAAATGAGGCACTTTAATATTTATGATTAATTAACGCAAGAAGCTTTCTTTACATTTCTTATTTACTTCCAACGTTTTCAATTTTTTAGATGTTTTCTCATGAATTCCCCAATTTTTCCGGAATTTATATATATATATATATATATATATATATATATATTGTTAACAAAAGAGTGACTGTTCTGTTGTATCACAACTCTTTCAGCTGGGATGTATTTAGAAATTAAATCTAGATATTGCTGCTGTCAGTTTCACGTTTTCACGATCATCAAGCGTTGGGATATTACTCCTGTTCAAAGATACCGAACATTCTTTTGGTAGATAAACCAACCTTTTAGCTTTTTCTCTCTCCCTGCATCTCTGTCTCTGTCTCTTTCTCTCTCTATCTATCTATCTATCTATCTATCTATCTATCTATCTATCTATCTTACCCACACAAATGCACATATATAAGCGCACACACACAAACACACACACACACACACACACACACACACACACACACACACACACACACACACCTCTTGGATATATCCTTGAAAATGATGAATGACTGGAGGTTGTCGCAAAGGAAATTACATGTAATTTATATTTAAAAATAGTAATTTTTTGTGCGAGTTAGTTAACAATAAAACGTTAATTAGTTAAATTCAATTAGCGAAAATTTCAAATTGTTAACATACAAAGAAACTAAACTATTCATCAACGTTATATTTCTTTAAAACCTTCACTGTATATGGTTATACTCAATGTCATAATCTCTAGTTAACAGTTTCAAAATTAGTCTTTGAAGAAACAATTATCTACCTTTGATTGTAATTGTTATCCATGCTTGTACAGTTCCATCAAGAATACAAAATTTGAGTTATTTTTGTGACATTGATTTATTGAATAATATGTACTAATGAATGGCATTCTTCACTCTCATATTATGTAAGATATATATAAGTATTTTAAAAAGCAAGTTTTTAAGTACCTATTTCTTTTTTTGGCGGGGTGGGTGCAGAGTCCATAATTGCAAATTAAAACCCTACCTTGAAAAAATATCAAAATGATGCACAGATACTACCGCTAATATTATATAAAACTGTACCAAACTTATAAAATACTTTGAGATAATATAAAAAAAAACAATCAAAAAACTTCTAAAACGAGCCTTGTCCTAGATTTTTAACGAAAGATGTTTAAGAGAAAGGCTGCATTTTTAAATATTCTTTCATATAACACATTATATATATATATATATATATGTGTGTGTGTGTGTGTGTGTGTGTGTGTCTGTCTGTCTGTGTGTGTGTGTGTGTGTGTGTGTGTGTGCATATATATATATATATATATATATATATATATATATATATATATATATATATATATATAAGACACAACCCGGAAAATTAAGAAAATGCAATAAACACGAATCGTAAAATTAGATTGTTGGATAGCTCTTTTTTCGACTTCAAACTCTATTTGATTTTGATTTTATTTGATTTTTCTTTTGATAACAATTATTTGGTTGATATTATTACTTTCAAAAGTATTTTAGTTATTTATTTTTATCTCTTTTTTTAACTAAAATGAAAAAGATGAATTTCAAAAATACTAGCCAAAATTCATACAAATCATTATTTTTCTAGGGTGTCAGATTTGGTATCAATTTTTTTCTCATTAATTATAAAGAATAATAAGAATTTCAGTAGATTAGATACATTGGCCCAGCGGTTAGAGTGTTCGCCAATGGCCCGGGAGACCTGGATTCAATCCCAGGTCGAGTCATACCAAAGACTTTAAAAATGGTACTTGATACCACCTTGCTTAACACTCAGCATTATAAGGTACGGTTCAAGGGTAAAGTGGAGCAATCCTGGGAATGGAGTAGCGCCCTCCCCTAAACCTTGGTGTAGTAGCTATCGAAAAGGGAGCCTTCGGGTCACCCTCGACTATGGTCGCTAACTTTACTTACTTAGATAGGATGCATACACACACACACATATATATATATATATATATATATATATATATATATATATATATGAACAAAGAATGATTCGAAATAATGAACGAACGGGACGTGGATTCTGCGCAATGTTCCTAATGTTATATACTCACATATGCAGATTCACATCTACATACATGCACATATATATGTAGAATAATTCACAGCGACACAACGATAAAGACGCATAAAGGAAGACTTCTCTACAAATATGTACCTCTCACTTTATTGTAATGGTTCGAAAAGGGTTACTCAAGGTTTGCGTGTGAGAGGGAGCTGGAGACCGAACAGAAACTGCAGTATTTTGACCCCATTGTTATGGCCGTCACCGTTGTGTCTTTCTTGTTCTCCTGATGCTCAACCGGAGGCCCAGAGTCCCACTCTGCTGGGTGATGGCTTTCTTTACTGCATCTTATCAGCATCTTCTCCGGACCCCAACTCATCAGTGCCCCAAGCCCATTCGGCCTGGTGTGGATTTTCCAACCACATCTCGTCTATAACTCCGTCCGATCTCCAACGGGAACTGGAACTGTCTTAACTTCTGTCTTGACTGTGTTATATAATAGTTCAACGTCCACTCGATCTTTGAAATCGCATGTTTGGTCGTCATCAAGCGGAAATAACTGTCATGCAGTTCACAGGTCACTCTCTTCCGGTGCATCAGTCTATGAGTGTACCATGGGAATTTTTTTACCTCGTCCCATTTCGTCAGCCAATTTCCGCCCACGCGATTTCCTCTCATAACTGCCATTAGAATGTGTCAATTCCTTCCGGTGCATCACCTTGGAATGGCATTTTTGGCCGGGTCGAAGACCAAAATACAACACTAATAGGTGACGTATTTTAAAGAAACGAACGCTGATTCACTGATCAAACGGCCAATTTTTCTTGTCATAAACAGCCAACTTCTCCATGTAATACATCTTTTCCAAAGTTTTTATATATTTTTACACTTTTTATAAACCCATCATTATCTTAATATCACTAATATAACCCCTCATAGTC
>CAUZXS010000121.1:20000-45000 GCA_963585895.1 Sepioteuthis lessoniana
ACGCACGCACGCGCCCGGCGCCTGAGGCGCCCCGAAAAGGGGAATGCCGACGGGGTCCGAGGCATTTTTGGAACTGCCTATCGCGTTGGGCTTCGGCCCTGCGACAGGACCCACCTTAAAAACGGCCTTGTGCCATATTCGTACGTTGGTGGGACGTAGGATAAATACAGCACGCACCCCCCACACACTTATTCATTCTATCGATTTCCCATTCTTTTTCTCCTTTTTCCTTTCTTTTACTCTATTTCTATTTCCTTTTCTCTTTTTACTCTCTCTCTCTCTATCTTTTTCTCTCTCTCTCACACACACACACACACACGCTCTCTCTCTCTCTCTCTCTCTCTCTCTCTCTCTATCTATCTATCTATCATGCTTATATTGATTAAGAAATTCTCTCTTGTAAAACATTTCTGTTTACCCTAGGAAAGTTTATTACCATACAAAGAATTATTCCTACTATTGAACTCCTTGTCTTAAACTGTTTACACAGCGTCTCGACCGGCAATTCCCCAGCCCCTCTTTTGATGTAATTTTCTCTGCCGTTACGTTTTTTTGTCTCTTTCTTTAGTGATACAAAATAAAAACAATATCAACCAATATTTTTACCAGCAATAGTTTTCATTGTACTTTTTAAAACATGGATTTGTTCTCATTTGTTTTTGCAGAAGTTTATTTTTCATTCTCACCCCTTTCTGTGAGAATAAATCTCTTGTGTTTAGCAAGTGGTAAGTAGTCAAATCTTAAGGAAATTTTATTCAATTCAAAATATTACGTTTGGTACCATTTTTTCTTTGCGCAACCAATGAAAGGTACCACAACAACAATCTCTTTCCTCAAAGATGTGAATATTTCATCTGACGAAGAGCAGAGAATGTACTTTTCGAAATGTAGTATGTACAATAAAATTAAGAATGAGTTAAATTTACTGGGGGTTTTTTTGTTTGTTTTGTTTTTTTTTGTTTTTTTTAATGAGAAACTTGGAAATGACCGAAATATTTAAAGTAACTAAATATGACCGTTATTTTTGGCATTGGTTAAAATAACAGACGTACATAGATAGATAGATAGATAGATAGATAGATAGATAGATCTACTGAAGAAACTATTAATGCCTAACTAGAAATCAGACTTGGGCACTTTACGGAAGAGGAACTTGACACAGTTCTGAAAAGAATTAAAAGTAGAAAAGCTGCAGACTACGATGAAATAATCCCTGAAGTATTTGACAACATCATTTTTCGATTATACAACGCCACGTATTAAGAAAACACAATTGAGAAATGAACAAAATGCAGCATCCACTCCAAGGTGACTTCAGAATCACAAAGAGCTACAGAGGCATAACTTTTACGGCTAAAGGTACCTACTTTTTATAATGCTCTGCTTCTTAATCGCATCTGATCTGAAGTCGAGAAAATTCTTCGGAAGAAACAGAACGATTTCCAGAGAAATCGATTCTCAAATTCACAGTTTTAGATTATTCGACGAATCATCGAAAGTGTACGTGTAGAAAATCTGGATGCAACACTTGTGTTCGTAGATTTCTCCTATGCATTTGATTCCATACGAAGAGAAAAGATGGAGTCAATATTTCTAGTATATGGTCTCCACACCACTCCACCCCACCCCTACCCCGAAAAAACACTTCAACTCTAAAATGATGTTCTACAAAAATGCGAAAGTAATAATTCGATCACACCATGCTGTCTTCGAAATTTTTCTCGGCAGCTTCGCAAGGATATACATTAACACCATTTTTATATATAATTTTCCTACACTGAGTTCAAAGAACGTCAATAGATCTAGTGAAAGACCACGTTTTCACAGTAAAAACCGCAAGAAGCAGACAATATACCAGGGG
This sequence comes from Sepioteuthis lessoniana, assembly GCA_963585895.1. NCBI lineage: Eukaryota > Metazoa > Mollusca > Cephalopoda > Myopsida > Loliginidae > Sepioteuthis > Sepioteuthis lessoniana. The sequence continues at coordinate 21,862 of CAUZXS010000121.1, forward strand.
AACGGATGCAAACGAGAAAAATGATACGGTGCTTTTTGCAAATGCACATGTTTATACCGAATATCAGCAGCATAGGATCGAGCAGGCAGCAGGTGGCATTGTCTCCACGTGATCTCAAATATAACACAGTCCATGTGTTTAAAATAAGATTGTGGCATATATACATTAATTAGTAGACCATTTCTTATACTTCGATAGCAATATTTCATCTACGCAAAGCAATGTAAACATATGCATAAGACTTCAGGTGCCTGTAGTGTAATGGTTATCGTCGTAGGAAATGGACACGGCGACACGAGTTCAAATCCTGGACGAGACTGATTGCATTTCACATAACACTAATACCCTTGGGAAAGGTATGAATCCAATTATTCTCCCTCCAGCTATGGATAAATAGTAGGTCAGACTAGGTTCTTCAGCCTTGGTGAGGCAACTAGTCTAGGAGAAGGAAAAACTCTGAATTCAAACCTGTTAAACTCCGCTTAAAAATTGACCTTGTGTCATATCCTGCCCAAGCAGAGGGGTTGGGTAAATATGGTAAACATATGCATAAGAAAAATTTTTACTTCTCTTGACAGGTTATCGGAAATAAAGAAATCTGATATATCGGATAAAACAAAATGGGATTTTATTCAATCTGTTGTTATGTCAGTACTATGGCTGCACTATCTGGACTTTAACGAAGCTTTTAGAGAAATAGATAGATGGTAAACTGCACAAAGTGCACATTCTCGGAGCCGTTTTGAAGAAATTCTCAAGAATCCATATTTACCTACCCCTCCGCTCGGGCAGGATATGACACAAGGTCAATTTTTAAGCGGAGTTGAACAGGTTTGAATTTAGAGTTTTCCTTCTCCTAGACTATTTGCCTCACAAAGGCTGAAGAACCCAGTCTTCCCTACTATTTACCCATAGCTGGAGGGAGAATAATTGGATTCATACCTTTCCCAAGGGTATTAGTGCTATGTAAGAGGCAATCAGTCTCGTCCAGGATTTGAACTCATGTCGCCGTGTCCATTTCCTACGATGCTAACCATTACATAACGGGCACTTCCATAAAATTCTCAAGAATCACTCCACAAAACAGTAGATGTACGCCCCAATACCATCCAAGTAAGACCTAGTAAACTTTGCTGGGGTGGGCACTGCTTGAGAATTAGGGGTGAACTCATAAGTGACATTCTCCCGTGGACTTTTACACACGAACACACTAGTGTTGGCTGAACAGAATTATATCTATCAGATCCATGCAGACACCGTATGCAGTTTAGAGGACTTACTAGGAACGATTTCCCATCCACCACTACTAAATATTGAGATTACTCCCTGGTGTTTATGATTGCAGACATCATATTGTCAGTTCAAATACTTGGACACCAAAAAATAATCCTCAATCAATCAATGTAGATGCTACGTTGTGAGTTCATTTTTTCTTGCTTCCTTTGTGATATATCAGCTTTAAAAGTATTTCAAAAACTTGAAAAATGTATTCTTTTCTTCACTAAACCTTTTCTGAAAATGATCTAAGGCAGCAGTGGGCAAACTGCGGCCCCCAGCATTATTCTATGCGGCCGCAGGTTCCTCTAAAAAAATTTAAATTAAAAATAGACACTTTCACTTGAATCGAGACTAAATTCTTTAGATTTGAAAAAAAAAAAATGCTGCTCTATGATAATTCATAATCCAGAAATGTGGTCCTTCCACCTAAATGTTTGACCCCCTCGACCTAAGGTCCAAATATGCTGGGTACAACTGAAAAATAAATTACAACAAACAAATATTCTGAAATGTCACATCAATTTTATTCATCTGTCTCTGTCTCTGTCTGTCTGTCTTTCTTTCTGTCTGTCTGTCTATCCATCTCTCTCGCCCTCTCTCTCTCTCTCTCTCTATCTATCTATCTATGTTTTTCTCTCCCTCTATCTATCTATCTATATATATATATATGAAAAAAAGTCGTATTAAATTTCCTAAATTTACTTCCATATATATATATATATATATATATATATATATATATATATATATATATATATATATATATATATATTTCCAAGAATTTTCAAATTGTTGAATGTGTTTGTTCTTTAACAGCAAAGTAGCGACAATTCAATTTTACGCCTGGTGATCTCTTTCAAAAGAAGGCCTGAGAAATTAGATTCTTGATTAGAATTTTGTCTTTCATGGAATAGCCTGATCATTATCAGTTTTAATTACGGAAAATATATTAATATTTTTAAGGTTGTGAAGTTCAAGGTGCTTAAAAATCAGTATATTTTAGTGTTTTCCTTGATATAATGAGTACTAATGTTGTGATTATAACACGAAGCCGAATGCTGAATTTGAGATCACATTATTAAGGTGCATCAAAAGTGCTTTCGTTTTTTAATCAACTGGAAAGTAATGGAGAACTTTTTAGTTTAGTTTGGTTGTTTTGGTTTTATGGCATATCAACCTTTGTAGGCTATTTAACGCCAAATCCATTTCTATGCATATAGCCAGTTCTATTTCAAGCAATTCTGTTTAGCATGAGTACACAGTTTAATTGTCAAAAACATTTCTATTCCAAGCTATTAAGTTTAGTATAACAGTTCTAATTCAGCTAATTCAGTTTACTGTATGTACAGATTTTGTTTACACACTGTTAAATGTCAAAACAGTTCTATATTAAACAATTCAGTTTAGTGTAAGTAGAGATTCAATGTCCAAAACAGTACCGTTTCAACAATTCAGTTTAGCATAAGCACGCAGTTTAAATGTAAGTACAGTTTAATTGTCAAAAAAATTCTATTTTAAACTATTTAGTTTAGTCAAACAGTTCTAATTCAAACAATTCAGTTTAGCACAAGTATGCCGTGAGTTCTATTTAACCCATAGATAGGGCATTATCTGGTGCTACCATTCAGTATTATTTCAGATAATTCAGTTTTGCTTAGGTACACAGTTTAGGTGTCAAAACAGTTCTATTTCGAGCAATTTAGTTTAGCATGAATACGAAGTTTAAATGCAAAAAGAGTAAAGTCAAGAAACCACGATTTAGTTCTATTTAACCTATAGATAGGACCCTTATCAGGTGCTACCACTCCGGGTCAGAGTATGCAAGGGTGCGATGGCATTGAAAGGGTACTCTGCATTCCCCAGCTCCAGCATTGTTTAGTGTCATATCTAGGACACTCGTTGGAGGGTGTCTTACCCCTCTGCAGAGAAGCAGTCGGTGTATTCTACAGCCCCAGCCAACTGGGCAAATAACCTTTTGGTAACTTCTGCGCGTTACACACACACACACACACACACACACACACATATATATATATATATATATATATATATATATATATATATATATATTAGTGACTGTCCCGAGCGCGCCAATTACACTTGGTATCGCTGTCATTTTTATGTTCAGAGTTTTTTTTTTCAGTTTTCTTGCAAAGTCTATTTACTTATCCCTCTTTCATCTTCTTTTAATTTTACTCTGTGATCAGCTGGAACAGCTAAGTCCACTATTTGGCAGGTTATTTTTTCTTTTTTTTTTTTTCAATATCACAAGTCTGGTCGTCTGGCCGAGATTAGTTGATCCGCTTGTACCTCAACACCCAGAGAACTTAGTGTGTCTAATTCTCCAGAACGTATTCCGGGTTGTGCATATACCACTTGTTCGTATGATCAAATTAAAATTTCTTGCACAATTTCCAAAGGATCACTTTCCCCGTATCTAGTATTTCACTCTTTTTGTGCAAATATAGAGCATTCCCTTATTATATGATAGATTATTTTGTTCCGTATCACCACTTACTCAACATTAGCTATTTTGTTGCGTCTTATCTATTTTTGTTTCAGCGTAGTTTGTCCTTATTGCGTTGTTTTGTGCTGCTATTAGAAAAGATTCAATTTCTCTCTTAAGGTTTCCCTTTCATAGCCATGTCCAAGTCTTCCCGTGTGAGGTTTCGTTTGTTTGCCGCTTGAAATATCCATCCAATTGCTTTTCTTCCTATTTTTGTTTTATTTTATTTTTCTTCAGTTGATTCTTGTGTTGTTTGTGTTGTTTCTGGTTGCTGTAATAAACTTTTCTTCATCTTTATTTAATTATTTAACTCATTTGATAGTTTTTCTTGTCAGTGTTAATAAATGATTTCTAACTGGAGTGTGAGAGACTGCAAGTCTCCTCAAGTCTCCAGGACTCTTCTCAGTTTTCTGGCTGATCTAAAAAATGTTGTAGTTTAGATGGTCACCACTCGTCCTCTAATACCCAAGTCATCCGATCCTTGTTCCAATCCTTGGGTGACTGTCCCAGGCACACCAATTACAATTGCTATCACCATCACCTTCATGTTCCATAGTTTGTTTTTTTTTATTCTCTTGCAAGGTCCAGATATTTATCATTCTTTTTGCCTTCTTTTAGTTTTCCTCTGTTGTCAGCCGGAACAGTAAAACCAAATATTGGACATGTTCTCTTCCTTTTTTGTTGACTATCATTAGGGCTTGTTCTCTGGCTGAAATTAATTGATTCGCTTGTTTATCGAAATCCAAGAAAACTTTGTGCGTCTCATTTTCTAGAACGGATTCTGGGTCGTGCATATACCATTTGTTCGTTATTATTATCATTATTGTTGTTGTTATTGTTGCTTTTTTTTATTATTATCATTTACTCATTAGAGTTTTTCACATCGGCGTGAGCTGTTGGTCTTTCACTAGAGTTTTAGTGACAGCAAGTCTCATCTAGTCTCCAGGACTCTTCTCAGTATTCTGGCCGTTTTCAATAATATAGTAGTTTGGATGGTCTCTACTCGTCCGCCAACCCCCAAGTCCTCTAGTCCCATTAGTAATCTTTTAGTTATTGTTCCAAACGCACCAATTACAATTGTATAATTGTCACCTGCATATTATTATTATCATTATTATTATTATTACACTCTTTCCAAGTTTTTCTCCCCAGCTCTAGCTGTTGACCTTTTACTAGGGTTTGAATAACAGTAAGTCACCGGGATTCTTTAAAGTATCTTAACTGATTGTAATCCTATTTACCAACCCCTCCGCTCGGGCAGGATATAACACAAGGTCAATTTTTAGACGGAGTTTAACAGGTTTGAATTCAGAGTTTACCTTCTCCTAGACTAGTTGCCTCACCAAGGCTGAAGAACCTAGTTTGCCCTACTATTTACCCATAGCTGGAGGGAGAATAATTGGATTCATACCTATCCCAAGGGTATTAGTGTAATGTAAAATGCAATCAGTCTCGTCCAGGATTTGAACTCGTGTCGCCGTGTCCATTTCCTACGACGATAACCATTACACCACGGGTACCTCCTGATTGTAATAGGCCTTTGATCTTGATGGTTTCGAATCTTTCTCAGGTCTTCATTTCCGACTGTCTATTTTCAGGCTCTAAGATTCCAAGCTACGACTGGTATCACCGTCATTTTTATGTCCCACAACTTCAATATTGTTCTGGCGAGGTACAGATATCAAAATACATCTTTAAAATACACAAATCTCAGAAATGATACAATAGAACATTTTTGTTTAACAACTGAACACTTTTTCATCATGAAACTTACCTTGTACTAATTTAAAAGTGTTATCTTAATTAATCGCATCATTTTATTTGATTAAATTCATATTTATGATATCGCTAAATATTGGAGAACGTTATGAAACAATAGAATATTTTTTAGTACACTTGAGTCTTTTATAACAGATTGAGTTCTGAGATATGAAATCCACCTGTAAAAATATTATCTATCCTCAACCTGCTCCCATCTCCCAAGAATATTGGCTAAAAATCAGTTTTCCTTCATAAACACTGGTAATCGGCTTTTTTAAAAAAAATTCTACTTAAAATATTTAGCTGGATTTAGATCCGAACAATTTTCTGGCGAAATAATTGAATTCATATGGTAAAGGCATGCTTCAAGGATGGGTTTGACATTAAATAACCCACGAAGATTGATATGCTATGAAACAAAGAAATCAAACCGAACCAAAGTATTTTATTTTATTCGCATTACATTTATATTTTCAAAAAATTTTTAACGAGAAATTTTGAGGACTTTAGTAATTTTTTCTACATAGAGTCTTATGAACGTTTTTGTTATTTCAGTTTACAGTTTTCTTATTGGAGTTATTTTTCCTTTCACTTGATAAAGTCGAACAATTTAAGCTCAGTACTCTCTTTTAGGGTCTCATCAACCGAGATAGACATCAACACATCATTGGCAAAGGCATGGACAGTTATCGATAGCCTATCGGTCATATGGAAGTCAGACCTGGCCGATAAAATAAAATGCAGTTTTTTATCAAGCAGCGGTCGTGTTTATACTGCTTTATGGATGCACTACATGGACGCTAACAAAACGTCTGGAGAAAAAGCTTGAAGGCAATTACGCAAGAACGCTGCGAGTAATATTGAACAAATTCTGGAGCCAACATCCTACAAAACAGCAGTTATACGGCCACCTACCACCCATTATGATAATGTTGCATTTCAATATGTGTACTAGAGTTTATTTAAGAAATTCAAATTGCAAAGTGATACCATAATTTTTCCTCTACCTAAAGTTTACCCTTAAAAAGGCAACCCCGAGAGTAGACCATTGTTAGTGAGTTTAATTCTCACTAGGAACCATAGTTTTGTCTTTGAACCAATGCAAATTTTATTAAATGATTAGTTTAAGGATGGTAAATCAACACATTTTGCCATGGATACTTTTTAGATGTGAACGTAATACAAATTTTGCAGGAGGGGTCTGTTCAAATATCAAAAATACGTTTGATTAACCTTAAATTATATACTAATAATATAACATATATTGATGAGTTACACATAGTTTTAGGACCTCTACATGGAATAAGCTTTGAGCAAAAGTCAGTAAATACCAAAATACGTTTGCAATACGCTACCACTCCAACTAGTGCAAATAATTACAATAGTAAAAAGAGAATTGTAGACTTTACCGTCCCGATAGACTACAGGGTAAAGCTGAAAGAAAGCGAAAAGAAAGATAAGTACCTAGACCTTGCTAGAGAACTGAAAAATTCATGTAACATGAAGGTGATGGTTATACTAATTGTAAATGGAGTCCTCGGTACAGTTACCAAAGGTTTAGTACAGGGATTGGAGGACTTGGAAATAAGAGGACGAGTAGAGAACATCCAAACTACAGCATTGTTGAGATCGGCCAGAATATTAAGGAAGAGTCCTTGAGATTTGAGGAGATTTGCAGTCACTCAGACTTCAGTGTAAAACCATCAGCCACCGATGGTGTGAAAAACTACACTTACTCGTATTATTTTGCTCTTTGAGAGTTTTTCTCATCAGCGTTAGCTGGTCTTTCACTAGGGTTTGAGTGACAGCAAGTCTGTTCAAGTCTCCAGGACTAATCTCAGTATTCTGGCCGATCTCAACAATGCTGTAGTTTGGGCAGTCTACACCAGTCCTATTATTTCCAAGTCCTTCAGTCCTTGTACCAATCCTTTAGTGGATTATTATTATTATTATTATTATTATTATTATTATTATTATTATTATTATTATTATTATTATTATAGATTCCTAAACAGTATTTTGATATATAAAGAAAATAATCTAATCAGTAAAAGTCTAAAAATAAATAGACTTTTTACACATAGGAATAGAATAGGCTTTTGAGTTAAAATCCCTTATTGCAGAAATATATTTAATACATCCTAATATATATTGGTGTCATAGGTAGCCTTTACATCAGTATATGAAATAAATTCTCTCTCTCTCTCTCTCTCTCTATATATATATATATATATATATATATATATCTCAAGACAGGTTCTCTAGACTCTATCCAGTATCCTTACAGAGCTGATATATGTAAGTCTTTGCCGATCGGCTAACCCTGGCGGGTCCATAAGCAATGGTTTTGTTCGGCCTCTTGCCTTCATCTCACTAACCATCCAAGTATAACGGCTAAAATATGCCAATGAAGCTCGGTCTCATAAATGAAAAGTATTTGATTTATTCAAACATTTCACTCAAACTATTTTAAGTTTACATTGAATAGTGACTCCAATATATTGTTATTGATATTTATTAATTTAGTTTAATCAATATTTAAATTCATGAATGGTGACCTAAAACCAGTTTTCATAACTATGCGAAAAAAATATATGAAAGTTCAGTTATTTAAGATTTTGGATCGAAGTTAATTTCCCTCCACCCCAGAAAGTCGCACAAATTAAACATAAACTTTATAGATGCTGAGTGAAGTTCTTTAAAGTTAAAGTTCACGAATTATTCGAAAAGTTATAATATATTCTCAATTTTTAACTAATTAAAAGAATAACGAAATTTGAGAAATAATGTTTCAGGTGTAATGAATGCAGGAATGGATTTATAAAATAACACGATTCATAGTTCTTGGTCATTCCCGTCTGGTCGAACCGAGAACTTTTCGTAAAAAAAAAAAATAACGATTTTAAAAAGTCTATACAAGATTTTGAAAATATATTTCTTCATTGTTATAATTAAGCGGGAATTTTTTTAAAACCCTGGATATAAGTTAAGTCACGATAAGTGATCCAGTACAAGGAATTTAAGACAACAATAAAAAAAATGTAGGAAAAATATACAATAACTAGGTGTCTTAGTGCGTAAATAAAAGTATTAAGACGGCATAACATCAAAGGTGTATCCAGACCACTGACAGGTGAGTTGTACTAGGTATGACCCTAAACATGACGTCCCTTTGACTCTCCGTGAGGTGGAGAGTTCAAAAACAATCTCATCGGCGTCATTAACCCCGGGTAATGTTTAAGTAAAAGCAAGATTGTGAAGTCTGAGTGGACTTTCGATCAAGAAATTAGTAGTTGATCTTTTTTGGTAACATTCCAGTTTAACCATGTACCCAGCGATGGAAAGGAATATACAATGTAAAATACCAGGGTCGCGCTTTTTAAGGTGAAAAGGGGAATTAAATAACAATATTTTAAGATTCTCAGAAGGTCTTAAAGAAAAGTTCATAAAAAATGTAGATGTCCTTTCTATTACGGAATTTGCATGTTCACACTACTATTTTCAGAGTTGTGCATATATATATATATATATATATATATATATATATATATATATATATATATATATATATATATATGAGTGCGTGTGTATGTGTGTGTGCACTACATGGACACTAAACGTACTGAGAAAAAGCTTGACGGCAATTACACAAGAATGCTGCGAGCAATATTTAACAAGTCCGAACCAGACATGCGGGACATAGCTGGAAAAGTAAGGACAAAATCATAAGTGATATACTCCTGTGGACCCCTTCACATGGACGAGCAAAGGCAGAACGACCGGCTAGAACTTATATACAACAGCTCTGTGCCAATAGAGGATCTCGCTTTGAAGAGACGGGTGGTGAGAGGGGCTCAGAGAGATCTGGGATAGTTGTGCGTCATCATGATGATAATATATATATATATATATATATATATATATATATATATATTGGCCTTATCAGTAGTATGTTCGCCAATGGTTCGGGTGACCGAAGTTCAATCCCAGGTTGAGTCATACCAAAGACTCAAAAATGATACTTGGTGCCGCCTTGCTTAACATTCAGCATTATACTGTAGGGATCAAGGGTAAAGTGGAGCAATCCATGGAAAGGAGTAGTCCCTCCCCTACACTTTGGTGTAGTAGCTTCCGAAAAGGGAGCCTTCAGATCACCCCCGACAAAAGTCGCCAACTTTACTTTTTACTTATATATATATATATATATATATATGTGTGTGTGTGTGTGTGTGTATGTGTGTGTGTGTGTGTGTGTGTGTAAGCCATCAGCCGAAAATGGCATCAACACCCGACTGGCATAGGCATGGACAGCTAACGATAGCCTATCGGTCATATGGAAGTCAGACCTGGCTGATAAAATAAAACGAAGTTTTTTCCAAATAGTGGTCATGTCGATACAGCTATTTGGATGCACTACATAGATGCTAACTAAACGTATGGAGAAAAACCTTGACGGCAATTACACAAGAATGCTTCAAGCTGAATTGAACACGTCACAGAGAAAACAAACTACAAAACAGCAGCTGTATGGCCAACTACCACCCATCAAGTTAGACGAACCAGACATGCGAGACACCGCTTGAGAAGTAAGAACGAACTGATAAGAGATGTACTCCTATGGACCCCTTCACGTGGACGATCAAGTGTTGCACGACCATCTAGAACTTATCTACAGCAGCTCTGTGCTGATACATCCCGTATCAGCACAGAACAGCTGTAAATATTCTGATTCCTTCGTCGAGCATATATATATATATATATAGTCAACGACGAAGTTATTTGTACACCCATGAATTTTGAATACTTTGCACCATTTTTTAGAATCTAATACTCGTATGATGCCAGATTTATTATATGTTATTAATTATAAGGAACATAAAACTTAATTTCAAGAAGGATTGGTTCCATTTACAAAATATGAGAATAAAAATCAGCAAAAGATAAAATTATTTGTACAGTATGAAAAATTGAAAAATGGAACCATTTTCACAATATTAATAGTCAATAGCATATCCTCTCACATTTATTCTTGCTGCAATCGTTTTCTAATATCATAGATGAGCTTTGAACAAGACTTTTCTGCCATTTTCTTTGATTCTTCAATGGTTACACGTTCCAATTCTGAAGGTTTTTTGGTGACCGACGGTTTATTCGAACTTTCAATTCTTGCCATAGATTATCTATTGGATTCAAATCTGGACTCACGGAAGAACTTTAATATTTTTCTAAAGCCACGCAGTCATTGACTTAGACGTATGTTTGGGATCATTATCTTACGAGAAACTAAATCACCGACCTAGATGAATATTTTGCCCTAATACTTGTAGATTTTCATCAAGAATTTTAATATAGTCTTCAGATTTCATTACTACTCTTCTCGTAATTAATTTTCCCATCCCCCTTGAGTAAAAACAATCTGAAAACATAATCAAGCCGCCCCTATGTTTTAATGTTAGTACTGTTTTTTCGGAGTAAAACCTCACCTTTCTTGCACCAAATGTTCTGTACATCATTATGTCCAACAGCTCCATAGTATTTGTTCCCAAAAGCAATTTTCTTTGTACAAGAACGTTTTGACAAAATTAAACCGAGCAACATTAATCGTGATGAGGGGTTCTTCGTGGTCACTTTCTGTACAATCCATTTCTATTTAAACAATGTTGTATGAGCAAGCACTTACACCGATACCAGTCGTATCCAAACTTTTGGTTATGTCTTACAAAATAACTCTTAGGTTTATATTAAGCTCGCTACACAGTTTTCGTGCAGTTCTCCGAGACAATTTGAGGTCTGTTCCACGCCCAGGTAAATCTCTTCTCGTGCCAAACTGTTTAAACTTCTTTATAACGAATTGTACCGTTGATCTAGGGATAGCTAACCGATTTGAAAAAGTGTTGAATATTGTAACTATTTCCTGGTTTGTGGAATTTAATAATTTTCTGTCCCAAGTAAACACTAAGTTCCTTTATCATCCCATCATGTTGATAACGTAAGAATAACCATGGTGACACCCTATGCACCACGTGATGATCTTTGCTCGTACTTAACTGATTTTCAAACAAGTCACAAAACATGCGCACGAAGCGAAACTAATGCGCGCTAGATGCAAAAAAAATGCTTGGCCTCGTCGGCATTCCCCTAATGGAACGCCTCAGACGCCGAACCCTAAACTTAACCCTACAAGGCAGGTAAAGCCTGGTGAGGACACAGCTCCCGAGACCAAATGTTCAACCGTCAACTAAACAAACGGCACGAATGCTGTGATGGTATTTATCACAAATATTCGACTGAATAAATTGTCTAGAAGGCTTATCGACAAAATAACGATGTGAATTACATATGCTTACACGAATCAATCAATTTAAAACCATATTTTCTACATGACGAATAATTTTATCATTCCCTATTATGTATAATTCGCTTGTCAAATATGTTTTTTTAACCTATTGTTCTAAAAATTTCTTTTTGTGGTTTGGTTTGGTTTCTTTGTTTAATGGCACATCAACTCTTTTTTGGTTATTTAATGCCAAAGCCATTCTCCTAGAAGAACAGTAGTGGTACTATTTAACCCATAGCTGGGAGGATAAGGGGGTTCATACCTTTCCCAAGGGTATTTGCCCGAAAGTGAACGTAATAGCGCGACTGGAGTACGAACTCGCGTACTACGATTCCGCAGTCCATCGCTTTAACCATTACACCACTAGGACACCCCTATTTCTTTTTGTGTGCTTATGTGTGTCGGTTTAACATGTAAAGAAACCAGGCATCATGATGGCATTCCATTTTGAGAAATGGATAAAAATATTCAAAATTGATGGTTGTACGTCGTTGATTATATATATATATATATATATATATATATATATATATATATATATATATATAAAATTGATCATAGATATTGTAGCCAACAAACTCTTTAATAGAGATTATGATTTTAGAAATTTTTCATTGTATCTACAGTTTAATTCATTTTATTTCAACTTTTACTGTAAATGATAATAAATTGGATGCGATTCTAAGTTAAATCTATAATCAAAAGTACATGTTTTAGAATAAGTACACTTAAACGTTCAAATTGGTTGCACTTCGTTTAGTCATTTTAAAATGTTGAATACGATCTAAGGCTTTTGTAGTATGATTTTTTAAAAAAATCAAATATGTATATCGTTCCCAACAGCTTTTGTTCTCAATGCTAGTTCGAATCGTAACTGAAGCTATTCTTTATTCTGTAGTTTTATGATTTAATTTGGAGGTGCTTGTGGTGTAATGGTTATCGTCGTTGGAAATGGACACGGCGACATGAGTTCAAATCCTTGACGAGACTGATTGCATTTCACATCGCCCTAATACCCTTGGGAAAGGTATGAATCCAATTATTCTCCCTCCAGCTATTCTCCTTCCAGTAAATAGTAGGGCAGACTGGGTTCTTCAGCCATGGTGAAGCAACTAGTCTAGGAGAAGGAAAACTATGAATTCAAACCTGTTAAACTCCGCTTAAAAAATTGACCTTGTGTCATATCCTGCCCGAGCGGAGGGGTTGGTAAATATGATGATTTAATTTGGATCCTAAAGAAAATACAAATCAAAACTTGGTGAGAAAAACGATAAAATTAAAAAATAAGAACCCATGAAATCCCGAATTTTTTTATAGATCATTATCATTTGTGATGTATCTCTCTTGCCATCCGTTCCTACCAACCATTACCTTCGACGGGTCCTCAAAACCACATAAAACTGATGAGAGGTTAGTGGCCGTACAGCACCAATTAATAAATGAGAAATGTCATCGTTATATTTAGCCTATATTTTGTTTAATATTTTACCAGTTCATGCCACTATATAATACAGTATAAGACATAATTCGTATAATGTTTGGTTCTTACAGAAATGACATATATCCATTTAAGAAAATTCTCTTGAAACTTTTCTTATCAAATTTGGCACGCTTCTTGTGAACAAAATGTAAAAATTCTTTCGGGTTATATTTATCGTACACACCATTTTTATTTACAAACAAAGAAAAAGAAACAGACAGACCGAGAGAGACAGAGAGACACTGAAAGAGAGAGAGAGAGAGAAAGAAAGAGTGAGAGAGAGAAATCAGTTATTCCAAAACTTAGATCTTAAATTCTTCCCTGTCCGACATTTACTGTACTTCTTGGGACTCCGTCAATTCCTTTTCGTTTCTCGTCCATTATTCCCAGATTTTATTCCGTCTTTCCTGAAAGAAACGAGAAATGTTTAATATAAGGAATAGTTACTATAGCCGTGGGATATATTTCACATCAGTTACTTGAAATATACGAAAATGTCCAGTCCGTCGCAATATTAATCAGACGTGTCCAAGCCTACTCAGAAAACTGTCAGGCAACGCGCAAATGGAGTTCCCAATAGAAAGAGACGTGTTGATTGATAGTACTGTGATGTTACGTAATCTTTTGCATGTTTCCGGTCCAATATACAGAGTTTTCGGACAAGTTTAACTATTAGACAGTGAGGCGAGAAAACCTCAGTGCTGTGTCCCTCATTTTTGGCATTTGTGTTTTTAGATTTGGACGAAGGCATCGTTGTCAGTTATTGAGTTCGAACCACTGTGATTCTGGCCTTGCAAGTTGTCCACAGGAAATGTGGAAAGGGAGAACGAAGGATGAGGAGAGATGTAATAAAGAGGTTTGTCAGGTGACACGAACGAGCGAAAGCACGAAATTCAGGAAAACTACTCGTACGAATATTGGCGGCAGTTTTAACTGGGAAGGAATAAAAGGAAGAATTAATAAAAACGGAAAACGAAAGTAAAAGTAAATTCAAAACAAACAACGGATGATAAAAACAAATAGATCAAATAGCAGACAGACACACAAATAGATAGATAGATAGATAGATAGATATGAACAGACTGTTGGTTGGTTGGTTGGTTGGTTGGGTTTTATGGTAAATCAACCTTTCTAGGGAACAGACTGAGATAGATAGATAGATAGATAGATAGATAGATAGATATGAACAGACTGATGGTTGGTTGGTTGGTTGGTTGGTTGGGTTTTATGGTATTTCAGCCTTTGTAGGGAACAGACTGGGATAGATAGATAGATAGATTTACAACACCTTTGTGGCCAAAAATAAAATGGCAATTTTTTATACTGTACTATAAATATATGCATGAGTATGTGTGTGTCCTTTGTTGTAAGAGATAATATCGCAAGTAATGGGCATGGTGACCAGCGTTCAAGTCTTTGACATGGCGGTTTGTATTTCACTGAGGGCTAATACTCTCGGGAAATGTACGAATCTAACTATTCTCCTTCCAACTACAGGTTTATAGCAGGGCAGACAGAACTCTTGAACCTTGGTATCACAACTGGATGAAGTAAATTCTGAGTTCAAACCTTTTAAGCTTCAGTTACACATTCTGCTCGTTTGGAGCCGTTGGTATATATATATATATATATATATATATATATATATATATATATATATATATATATTTGTTTACTGAGTTTCAATACTTTACAATTTGTAATAAATAATACCTAATAATATTCGTTTTGACAGCATAATATTCTACTAGGAATGATAAAATCCTGGTGTCTTTACTTAGGGACAAAATTAATTTTGTAGATATCTACTAAGCTTAACGTAGGTGTTGCATAAGGCCAGAAATATGGAGCACCCAATCAGAATTGTACTCACTAATAATGAACAACTAATTTAGCCTCCCTCAACTTTGCACCATGCGAGATACCCATTGAGCATTTTTTTAATAAATATTTGGTGTGTGCTAATTTATTGATACTGTATTTATGAGTCTCTTTGTGTGTGTGTTTCTGCGTGTGTGCGTGTGTGCGTGTGTGTGTGTGTGTGAGAGAGAGAGAGAGAGAGAGAGAGAGAGAGAGAGAGTTTCACAGCAGTTTCTTATTTTCTTTTTATCCTCGACTTTTTTTTTCTTTTGAGCTTTTTCATGTTTATATTTTCTCATGAAAAAGCTGAATATTAAAAAAAAAAAAAAAGATAAAAAAGAGAAAATCTTTCTAAATGTTTTAACGTCTTCTGCTGATATTCCTGCCACCCTTGTGACCAGTCAATGTGGAGGGGGTTTGGATTTTTATCTTTTTTGTGGTATATAATCAGAGTTTTTATCTCCCAGTTGACGGTTGAGTAGTTAAACCGTTCTGAGGGTGGTCAAGGGACAATTTTTCCTCACTGGTATTTTCTATTTTGAGTTTAATTAACTACTGCTTTTAATGTGAGTCAGACTAATGCAGGAAACAAACTGAAGTTGAGGATGGACACTAACAAGCAAGAAGAGTGAGAATAAAAGAGAAAACTGACAATTGTTCATTGTTTGTTTTACCGTTGTCAGTCGAGTGATAAAGTTATAAAAATAAATCAAACACAAAAGCAAAAATACTGCTGATTCATTTAGGTTCTTTATTTAATATTATTAGAATTAAAAGTAAGTGAAGGGGAACCCCCGTGGTTTAGTGGCTAACATAATTGACTGTGATATCGTAGTAAGCGAGTTCGAACCCCAGTCAAGCTATCACGTTCACTTTTGGGGTAATTCCCTTGAAAAAGTTATGAATCCCCTTATTTCTTCAGCCAAGGCTTAAAAAGTATCACTACCATTCTTCTACAATGATACATTTTACTGTAAATAACCCAAGAAGGTCGGTATGCCATTTAACAACCAAACCAAAACAAACCAAACCCAAAAATACAATATAAACTAGTTTAATGAAAGACCTTTTAATTGTTCGCACCCAAAACAAAGGCTCGTTTATTACACGAAGTCTTTCATTACTCGAACAAATACGGTAGCTAAAAGCGTTAAAAAAATAAAAGCTCTTAAGCACAGCTTCCCAAATGAGGCTCCGCAGTTTTTCAGGGTTCCGCTATGGAAGGTGTCTTTCAATAAAACTTTATATAAGGTGTCTAATAAAAAAACAGCAATCACCATTTCTAAAATGATATTTTTGTTGACAATGGATTTAATAATGTTAATCTCTGCAGTTGACATAAGTGAAAAACTTTAAACCAAAGTTAAAATTTCCCGATTATCAATCTGCTTTTAATCATCATTTCTTTCACAAACATTTCAATTTTTTAACAAAGAAATACACTAACCTTTTACATTATTAGACTGACACTGTTTTCTTTTTAACAAAATAAACCCAAAACACACTTTTAAAGAAAAATATTTATTCATCGTAAAGGATTTCATTCATCTTGTGGCATAAATTCCACTTTTGATGGAAAGGTTTCAATTGTTGTCATACCCAGCCTTTTATTAAGAGGATAAGGTTTTTTAGATTGCTTCAAAATGAAGAATCCATTGCTTCTAAGGTAATTAACAAGAGGATAGAAGTTAGTAAAGTTGGCGAGTGTAGTCAAGGGCTACCCAAAAGCTCTCTTTTTAATAGCTACTACATTGTGGTGTAAAGGAGGGCGCTACTCCTTTCCCTGGATTGCTCCACTTTACCCTTGAAACTTACCTCATAATGCTGGGTGTTAAGCAAAGCGGTATCAAGTACCATTTTTTGCGTCTTTGGAATGTCTCCACCTGAAATTGAACCCTAGTCTCCCGCATCATTGGCGAACACTCTACCACTAAGCCAATGGGCCAGTCAGACGATAGACAATAAAGGAATATTCATGGAGGATAATTTTTCTTTCACAAGATATTTTAGAAAGGCAATGTGCACTATAATCTTCACTTGATGCTACTTCAGTTTTATAGTTTCTTGTTTAACATCGTAACCATCATTACGAATTCGTGCTAATTGCGCGAAGTCCCTTGATTCACTTTCACACCATCCGTCTCCATCATTTATCGCACCTTACAGGTCCTCGAGCAGTCATCCTGAGTCTGCACAGAGCTGGTTGGCTGAGACTGGGATATCCTTGGAGTCGATTGGAGAATATTGCTTATGGGTTCGTTCAAGCCCCACCTGTATGTTTTGTTTCTCTTACTTGGATGGTGGTATGTGGCTGTACAGCAACTGTTTTGTGGGGTGTTGCTTCCAAGATTTGTTTCAAACAGCACGTAGCCTTTTTATGTAGTTCCCATTCAGCCTTTTCACCAAGTTCTCACTTTAGAGTTCGAATGATGAATCCATACAGTAGTACCGAAAGGGTCACAGCTTGAAAGACGTCACAGTTTATTTTATCAGATAAATTAGACTTCTGTTCAATCAGCAACCTGTCAAAAGGCTTCTTTACACGTAAAGGAAAAAAATGACATCTCTTAAAAACACAAAATTGGGTACTGAGTTAGTATACTATTAAGCAAGATTGAACAATATATCGATCGAAGATCATCATCATGTCACGCCATCAGCACGGATCTCCCTGACGCCACTTGTCTCTATTGTCCATCGCTTCCGGTAGGTCTTCAAGACTACATCTTGTATTGGCACAGATCTGTTCTATGTAACTTCTAGCTGATCATCCTACTTTGCTCGTCCATATGAGAGGATCCATAGGATTATGTCACTTATGAGTTCGTCCCTACTTCTCCAGTAGTATCCCGTATAATCTGCTTCACACTAAGAAAACAATTTCAAATACATTTTACGATTTAATAAAATGAAGAAATACAGATAGGAGGAGTGTTAATCCAAGAACCTGTAACCGTCAACTCTACAACATTGCTTACATAGATAAGAATACAGAGAAGTATTTGGGAGAACGGAAGAGAGTTACTGAAACCTGGCTTAAGTGAAAACCAAAAGTTACGAAGTGAGTAAAAAAATCACGAAGAGGGAGGAAGAAGAATTGCGAGCATCGAAGACAGCGTTGACACATCAATACAACAACTCGAAGACTACATAGAAAAGTGCGAACGAGAACTGATTATAGACATCAGAAATGATACTGACAACACGATAGACGACAGAATGACAATAACTAGGAAACAAAAATGGGAAGGAAAACAACTCTGCGGTCGCTTTAAACGACTAATAAACACTATCTCAGTCGAGAAAACCTGGACCTGGCTAAGAAAAGGAAACTTCAAGAGAGAAACAGAATTTCTGCTAATAGCAGCACAAAACAACGCCATAAGAACCCATCATATCAAAGGGAGAAAAGATAAGACTCAACAAAATAGCAAATGTAAGCTATGTAGTGACAGAGACGAAACGATCAATCACATAATAAGCGAATGTAGCAAATTAGCGCAGAAGGAATATAAGAGTAGACACGACTGGGTTGGCAAGGTGATCCACTGGGAAATGTGTAAGAAATTTAAATTTGACTACACTAACAAATGGTATATGCACAACCCAGCACCTGTCCAACAAAATGACACACATAAACTCCAATGGGACTTTTACATACACACGGATCACCTAATGTCGGCTAGAAGACCAGACCTAATAATAATCAACAAAAAAAAGAGAATTTGCAAAATTGTGGATCTTGCAGAGTAAAATTAAAAGGAAGTGAAAAAAAATTACCT
This sequence comes from Sepioteuthis lessoniana, assembly GCA_963585895.1. Lineage (NCBI taxonomy): Eukaryota > Metazoa > Mollusca > Cephalopoda > Myopsida > Loliginidae > Sepioteuthis > Sepioteuthis lessoniana. The sequence continues at coordinate 40,866 of CAUZXS010000121.1, forward strand.
CGACCTTACAAGCGAAGTGAAAAAACTGTGAAACAGGAAAGTGATGTTTATACCAATTATAATTGGTGCACTTGATACAATGGATTGGAAATAAAAGGACGATTGGAGAAATCGGCCAGAATTCTGAGAAGAGTCCTGGAGGTCTGAGGAGACTTGCTGTCACTCAGACCCCAGTGAAAATCCAACAGCTAACTCTGATGTGAACAAACGCTTAAGGAGTAGCATAATAATAATAATAGTAATAAAATTCATCAAACTAGTACAAAAGAAATACAAAACTATGTATATAAGACTACATATGTATATATATCCACCTCTAGTCATATTCTAAACTCCAAGTGCAATGTTAGCTTTTATTGTGTGTTGCGGAAAAGTGGATGGTAATGCATGACAGAAAAACATGAAAAACAACGGAATTTTTATCTATCTATCTATCTATCTATCTATCTATCTATCTATCTATCAATCTATCTCATTCTGTTAATATGTATGTATGTATGTAAGTATGTATGTGCCTATCTATCTATTCATCTATCTATACCAATCTCTATCTATCTATCTATCTATCTATCTATATATATATATATATATATATATATATATATATATATATTAAAACAGTATATGGTTGTGACTATCTCACTTGGTGGGTTTGTGGCAGACCAAATGCGGTATAATTTGGAGAGTGCTCAATATTTGTTATAGATATATTATATAATAGAGTAATAAATAAATATATATTAGTTTTTATATATATTTTATATATATTTAATTGCATGGATGCTTATCCGCGTACAAAGACGGAATGAAACCAGTGGTCGCAGCCAACGTGGTACGCTTGTTGGCCGAGCGGTCTGAGACTTAGTCTAACGTAAAGTTGGATGGGTTTCGATCCCGGCTTCGAGCGTCCTACGTGTTTAGCCACACTGAAGAGTTCTGATAGAACGAAATAGTCTGTCTATGGATGACTATATATATATATATATATATATATATGAAATTTAAACAAATCTTTACAACGTGTCTAACACAAAAATGTAGCTTTATTTTATTTTGAGATCCGCACGTATTAAAAATGGCTTAAGTTGACTTCGTCTGAACAAGATAAGCAATACACTTAAGCTAAATGAGTTGGAAGATGCTGTTGCGAGGGTTGATTATCACAATTTAAAAGCTGCAGAAGTTTGCCAATTTGGTTTAATGCAGAAAGGTACAAGAAATAATTTGATATTGAAACACACACAAATATTCTTTTTAATAATGAGAATCCAGTGAATTTAGCTTATTGTTGTAGGGTTTAAATATTTAGTTGCTCAGGCAAAAGTAAATGACTTTTTAAGATCGTACCGAAATAATTATTGTATTAATGAATGGAAACTTAGTTTATCTTACTGTGTTGTTTTTTTTAATGATGAATCATTTCAAACAATATATTTAACTTTGTTCTTACATCTTTTGACCATAATTCGCACGAAAGCGAGGGAATAATATATTAAGGGGATTATATATATATATATATATATATAATTGTTTAATCATTAAATCACTGTTCATCTCTATCACAATATACTCATATCTATCTATCTATCTATCTATCTATCTATCTATCTATCTATCTAGTTTAGCCTGTTTATCATCTATTTCAGACTTAATTATCTATCTATCTATCTATCTATCTATCTATCTATTTGTCTGTCTTCATTCGTTTCTTTAATTACTATTGTCTGTATGTCTCTTCGCCCGTATAAATACTTGTGTATCAACCTCCTCTTCACATTGCTCACAAGTCTCTCTCTCTCTCTCTCTCTCTCTCTCTCTCTCTCTCTCTCTCTCTCTCTCTCTCTTAACCTCTTCACCCCTCTCTCTTTTTTTTTCTATCCCTTGTTCTTTTTCACCTGATCTGTTCCCGTTTATTCTTTCTAATTATCACTGTTTCTATATCTCTTTGCCGGTATATGTAATTGTCTATCACTAACTCATGTTATCCACATCTGTGTACACACTCATCGTACTGTACAAATGATGTCACTTTAGTCATATGTCTGAAGTTCTTGCTTCACCGGCTTTTCCGTCAGGTACCGGCATCCACAAAAAGGTGTCTTGTTGACTCACTGAGTTAAGGAATGCTTTTAATCCTAAACCACGTAGAGAAAAGGAAGGGGAGGGAAATTTTCCCGCCACTACCATCTACTTTGATTAATAATTACCTTTTTTCTTTACTTAAAAGTTCTGAGTTTGTTTTTCTTTTTTGCTTGTTTGTTTCTCCTTTTTTGTTGTATTTGTTTGTTTGTCGTTTTTTTTTCTTTCTTTCTTGTCTTTATTTTGTCAACTCGTTGCAAATAATCACTATAAGTGTAAAGCTATGTATATACATTGAACTATAAAAAATAAATTTTACTATTAAAATTGTACTGAAAGAAGTCAAAAGTTGTGTTCTTATTAACGGAAAAGGTTTTTCTTAGTTTAAAGATTGTATTTATTTCAATGTTAATTTTCATTCTTTCAGTAACATGATCATTTTCAAATACATTACTAGATTAGCAAAGAAATTCTGCCTTAATTCATTCGCGTTAAGAAACAACATAAATCGATATTCTCCTTCCAACTATGAGTTGCTAGAAGGGCAGACTGAGATCTTTAGCTTGGGTTAGGTGACCAGTCAAGAGGAAGGAAATCTCTGAATTCAAACCAGCAGCAAAGTTGGCGGCCGAAGTCGAGGGCGATCCGAAGGTTCCCTTTACAATAGCTACTACACCGAGGTGAAAGGGAGGGTGCGACTCCTTTCCTTGGATTGCTTCACTTTACTCTTGATACGTACTTTATAATGCTGAGATTTAAACCAGATGCCAAGTACCAAAATACAACGAACACATCGTTAGTAAGCTACGCTCGTATACAAATGTAAATGAGTTCTATTCCCGTTATGTTTCTTATAAGTCTGACCTTGTTATTAGTCGCTGACAACAAAAATACAAGTATCACAAAAGCAGAGTTTGAATTCATTTTGCCATCATTTGGGTGCGATATAGCATGGGGAGAGGATATCCTTGTATTTTCATGTCTTCAAGGGACTCAGCACTGGACGTATTTACCAATCCCTACGCACGAGCAGGGTGTGACACAAAGTCAATTTTAACTGGCGTTTAACAGGTTTGAATTCTGGGTTTTCCTTCTGGATTGATTTTTGTAGTCTGCCCTACTATTTTATCCATAGCTAAAAGGAAAATATTTGGATGCATATCTTTCCTAAATGGTATTAATGTAAAAACGAAATGTTAACAGACTTGTCCAGTATTTTGATTCGGGTCACAGTATCCTTTTCCTACAACGATAACCTTTACAGCACGAGCTTATGTGTTCATAGTGTGTGGAGAGCGCTAGAGATATGGGTCGCCAGTCCCTAAGTGGCAGCCTGAAATAAATTGGAACCACTGGTCTAAGAATTGAAAAAAAGTAAATGTCTAAAAGTTTATATTTAACAGACACTCATTCCAGGCTATGAGACCAAATCTAATTATCACAAACCAAGAAAAGAAGACCTACTAGATCAACAATGTCACTGTTCCAGATGATTTTGGGTAGGTGTTTTAAAAAAGGGTTAAAATCAAAGAAATTATAATCAGTGTCTTTCAGAAAAAAGAAAACAATATTAAATGAGAACGTAACAGTTTTAGTTGCCAAAAATATGTGATTTTCAATATAATCTCTTCTCTTGGCCTATTCAATTATTAAAATTAACGAAGAGCTAAGAACTTACAAAAATGTAGAGTTGGAAGTTCGAAGAGGAATAAAAACCTCCAGACTTAAATCAACAAGGACTCCGAGGAAAGTGCTGAAGAATTTATCAACAGCAAGATCATCAGAGATAATACTAATGTGAGAAGTCAACGAACCACAATAATGACTATATTAGATTATGATAATGACCATTGAGGGTAATATTAAACTATGATAATGACCAATGAGGGTAATATTGAACTATAATAATGACCAATGAGGGTAATATCAAATTATCATAATGACCAATGAGGGTAATATTAAACTATAATAATGACCAATGAGGGTAATATTAAACAATAATAATGACCAATAATGGTAATATTAAACTATAATAATGACCAATGAGGGAAATATT